>SJYX01002530.1:51328-80030 GCA_006410675.1 Oreotragus oreotragus
AGGAGATCCAACCAGTCCATCCTAAAGGAGATCAGTCCTGAGTGTTCATTGGAAGGACTGATGTTGAAGCTGAAACTCCAGTACTTTGGTCACCTGATGCGAAGAACTGACTCTTGGAAAAGGCCCTGATGCTGGGAAAGACTGAGGGCAGGAGGAGAAGGGGACGACAGAGGATGAGATGGTTGGATGGCATCACCGAGTCGATGAACATGAGTTTGAATAAACTCCAGGAGTTGGTGATGGACAGGGAGGCCTGGCGTGCTGCAGTCCACGGGATTGTAAAGAGTCGGACACGACTGAGTGCCTGAACTGAACTGAATTCACTAAATTTCTCATCTTCTACCAATTTGAATTTGGTAAAATATTAATGGAAGAGATCATATGGGATCACTTGTATGCAAAATGTAAACCATGAGGCAAATGATCTTTTCTGTTTCAGGAACAGAAAGGGACTCGCAGACCTAGAGGTTAGGCTTGTGGTTGCCCGGAGCGGGGGAGGGAGGGATGGGCTGGGAGTCGGGGGGTGGCCGTGGACACTGTGCTGTGTACGATGCACGAGCAGCACGGCCTCACTGTACAGCACAGGGAGCTGCGCTCAGCGTCCTGTGAGAGGCGGACTGGGAAAGAGCGCGAGCAAGAACGCACGAGCGCGTGTGAGTGAGCCGCTCTGCCGTGTGGCAGAAAATGACGAGACAGTGCGTCAAGTACGTTCCAATAAACTAGATTTCTAAAAAATATTCATCCAAGATAAGGCCTGAGCCAAAGCCTCTGGGACTCTTTACCATCTAAGCCACCCAGGGAAGCCCATTAAGCTCTTTAGGAAGAAACAGAATTCTTTTTAATTTGTTTTAGAAATANAGACAGTGCGTCAAGTACGTTCCAATAAACTAGATTTCTAAAAAATATTCATCCAAGATAAGGCCTGAGCCAAAGCCTCTGGGACTCTTTACCATCTAAGCCACCCAGGGAAGCCCATTAAGCTCTTTAGGAAGAAACAGAATTCTTTTTAATTTGTTTTAGAAATAATAGAAATTGCTTATATGTTAAGTATATAAATGTGTTTTTCTATATAGACAGACCTCAAAAGAATCTCAGCATTTGTCTACCTAAACTACTTTCTTATGAAAGTAATGATAAAAATTTAATATTCTCAATAGCAATACAGCTTCTGTTATTATTTTACGTAGTCAAAATAGGTAAGAAGATCCGTTTTTAAAAAAACTGCTTCTATGTGCAGGATTTCTGATAGAGTACTTTTAATTTTGGTATTTAAGTTTATTTTTGTTACCATTGATGACACATTCATTCAGTGAAAGTGATTTGCTGAGTCGATGGCAGGTTAATGATTGAAAGCGCCAGGTAACGTTTGTAAAAGAAGCCACATTCTCTACAGTTTTAAAGGAATTCTTTTCTATGAAACAACAGGGGAAAGTATCCACAAATGTGCAACATTAAAGTTTTGTCAGATGAGGTATCCCCAGTGTTTCTGCACATTTTTAATCCAGTTCATCCGCTGTAGGTGTGTTTTAAATGTTATAGTTTTTGTTATTATTTCTTTTTATTACAATCAACCCTCATTAGATACTCATGAATATTTCAAGCTTCGAATTATTTTTATTTTCCGTTTTGTTGAGATACAGTTGATATACATCTCTGAATAAGTCTCAAGTATTCAGCATAATGACTTGACTTAACATGTTTTGGGGAATGATCACCACACCAAGCTCAGTTCAGTTCAGTTCAGTTCAGTTGCTCAGTCGTGTCCGACTCTTTGCGACCCCATGAATCACAGCATGCCAGGCCTCCCTGTCCATCACCATCTCCCGGAGTTCACTCAGACTCACGTCCATCGAGTCCGTGATGCCATCCAGCCATCTCATCCTCGGTCGTTCCCTTCTCCTCCCGCCCCCAATCCCTCCCAGCATCAGAGTCTTTTCCAATGAGTCAACTCTTCGCATGAGGTGGCCAAAGTACTGGAGTTTCAGCTTTAGCATCATTCCTTCCAAAGAAATCCCAGGGCTGATCTCCTTCAGAATGGACTGGTTGGATCTCCTTGCAGCCCAAGGGATTCTCAAGAAAGCATTAAACCCCCACGTACCAAGTGGAAATCACAACTCACTTGAGACTTGAGCTGAAATCACAAAAGTCATTCTAAAAGTCAACAGATTCATAAATGTAAAGAGTATACCAAACTCAGGGGTTGGCACAAGAGTCAGAGATTTTTTTTAAGCTTGAAAAGCACTTTAACATTGGTTATCCTGTTTGAATTACCCCATGCATTGGAAAAGGAAATGGCGACCCACTCCAGTGTTCTTGCCTGGAGAATCCCAGGGAAGGGGGAGCCTGGTGGGCTGCCGTCTATGGGGTCGCAGAGTCGGACGCAACTGACGTGACTTAGCAGCAGCAGCAAGAGCATTTTCNTCAGTTAGTATCCATCATCTCAGGAGATTAAAAAAAAAACAAGTTTCTTCCCCGGTAATAAGGCATTTTAGGATGCACTTTCTTTAGGAACTCTCACGTGCACGGGACCGCAGTGTTGCTACGGTCACCGTGCTGCGCTTATTCCTATAAATGGGACCTTGTCCCTTCGGCCCACCATCATCTGGCCCCCATCCCCTCACTCCCTGAGACTCCTCTGTGACCACAGATAATCTGACCTCATGTTCTTTCTTTTTATGGGGGGGGATTCCATATGTAAATGACATCCTATAGGATTTGTTTTTCTCTGTCTGACTTATTTCACTCAACATAATGCCCCTGAAGTCACTATATAGTATCTAATGCCCTAAATTAGTATACTGTACATTTAGACATCTCTGTTAGCATGGTTATAAATAAGCTACTAAACATTTGAGTGGGATGAGATAACCTATTCAAGACACTTAGTTTCCAACAGTAAAATATTAATACACTGTGAAAAGGAAAATGAAAGTCACTCAGTCACATCCTGCGACCCCAAGGACTACACAGTCTGTGGCACTCTCCAGGCCAGAATACTGGAGTGGGTAGCCTTTCCCTTCTCCGGGGGATCCTCCCAACCCAGGGATTGAACCCAGGTCTCCCTCATTGCAGGGGGATTTCTCTACCAGCTGAACCACCAGGGAAGCCCATTAATACACTGAGGACATTGCCAAGAGCAGGTCTGCCTGATTTGTAAGAGAGTTTTGAATCCACAAATACATTCTCAGCTTTAAACAGAGCACAGATATCTCCCTGACCATGGCAATACAGCCTGCGTGGAGTGAAGCCTGCAAACATTTAACAAACTGACGGGGTTATGAACACAGTGAAGACACGCCGTCTTCAATCTGCACGCCCTGCCCGCCCCACTGCCCCGTGGTGAGGCTTAGCCCAGTGAGGACGAGTGGGAGTGCTCTGCCTTCAGACCGACGTTGCTGGGTGGGATTGTAACCTCGCAGAGGCTCTGCTCCCTCACTATAAACAGCCATAATCAGGGTGTCTGGCTCATCAGCTCATCCTGAGAATTATGAGACAATGCAGCTAGCATGAAATTCTGGATGAGGTCTGATCCCCAGCACCCGATGTGGCGACCGCGGTGCTGAGGGTGTGATTCTCGCTGTTGGTCGGGGCCAGTGGAAGCATCGCTGCTGCGATGGTCTTGGACTTTACCATCTCTGTAAGATCACCTGTGTCTAAAAGGTGAAGTTCCGCAGGGAAGGCACACATGGCGTTGTCATGGGAGCCGCTGAGCAGGAAGAGTGGATCTGCAGACATCTGCATCAGCACACTCAGTGTGATCCAACACCTCAATCTAGAGGATGCTTGTGGTTTCCCCAACGTGCATTTTCCAATCAGTCGGGTGAACGTGGCTCATTGGTTGAATAAAGATTTCCTCTAGTACAATCTTCCCTTTACTTATTATTATGCCCTCCCAACTCACTGCTGCGAGCACATTACCTTCCAGGATTCTCTCTGAGATCTGGTCATGCAGGCTCTCGTCATCAGCTGAGGCTAGCCTGTGATCACATGTGAGCAGATGGATGGATGCCGGGCCAGACATGGGGGAAAAAACAGCGGGGTGAGGGGTACCCCGAGCGCCCCTGGATAACCCCATAAGTGTGTTTCCCCAACGTGCATTTTCCAATCAGTCGGGTGAACGTGGCTCATTGGTTGAATAAAGATTTCCTCTAGTACAATCTTCCCTTTACTTATTATTATGCCCTCCCAACTCACTGCTGCGAGCACATTACCTTCCAGGATTCTCTCTGAGATCTGGTCATGCAGGCTCTCGTCGTCAGCTGAGGCTAGCCTGTGATCACATGTGAGCAGATGGATGGATGCCGGGCCAGACATGGGGGAAAAAACAGCGGGGTGAGGGGTACCCCGAGCGCCCCTGGATAACCCCATAAGTGGCGCTCACTATGGCGCTCACATCCTCATCATTAAAATGACACCAGAGGCAGGTGAGCTCCCCTTTCTCTTTTAGTTCCAGGTTTCTCAACTCTGTGCATTTACCCAGAATTTTACAGTAAAACACAGCACGTAGCAACAGAAGGAGACTGTGGTAGTGTTTCCTCCACTCTTACCAGACTGACCCCTAGCTTTCTACTCAGTGTTTTCAGGTTAGAAGCAGACACTTTCCCCTGAGTACCAGCATGATCTGCCTCATTTCTGTGTTGACCAACAGATTCAACCAGTGGGCAATCTGGCTGATATTGACCCTGTATCACTAACACAGAAACTGTGAGAGGTGATTAACATTAACCAGAATTCACCAAACTCAAGTACACTGCGGTGCCTATTCCTTAATTAAAAGAGCTTGAATGTTAATTGCGTTTATGTAAGTGCAACGTCGCTTTCAGTGTTTGAATCAACACTGCCGTTTAGCGGGCGAGGTCTGCGTGCGGCCCCACACTTCCCGCATCAGAGGACTCTCCAGGGAAACCAACACGGGGGAGCGGTCACGGCTTCTCTGGGAAATGCTAGGCCTGTCAAAGGAGCTGCACTGCTGTCTTCTAATATTCTGCTTAATTTTACTCCAAAAATCATTACAAGATAGGATTGTTATTCATAACTCTAAGGCTGAGTGCCAAAGAGCTGATGCTTTCCAACTGTGGTAACGGAGAAGACTCATGAGAGTCCCTTGGACTG
Organism: Oreotragus oreotragus; assembly: GCA_006410675.1. Classification (NCBI taxonomy): domain Eukaryota; kingdom Metazoa; phylum Chordata; class Mammalia; order Artiodactyla; family Bovidae; genus Oreotragus; species Oreotragus oreotragus. The sequence continues at coordinate 56,441 of SJYX01002530.1, forward strand.
CAAGAAGATCAAACCTGTCCATCCTAAAGGAAGTCAACCCTGAATATTCACTGGACAAAGTGAGAGTCACTCTGTCATGTCTGACTCTTTGCAACCCTGTGGACTATACAGTCCATGGAATTCTCCAGGTCAGAATACTGAAGTGGGTAGTCATTCCCTAGAACGCAGGTCTCCCACATTGCAGGTGGATTCTTTACCATCTCAGCCACTGGGGAAGCCCATTCGTTGGAAGGATTGATACTAAAGTTGAAGCTCCGATACTTTAGCCACCTGATGTGAAGAGGCAACTCATTGGAAAAGACCCTGATGCTGGGAAAGATTGAGGGCAGGAAGAGAAGGGGACGACAGAGGATGAGGTGGTTGGATGGCAACCAGCCCTCTCAGTGGACATGAGTTTGAGCAAGCTCCAGGAGGTGGTAAAGGACAGGGAAGCCTGCTGTGCAGCAATCCATGGAGTTGCAAGGTGTCAGACACGACTCAGCTGCTAACTCACACATAGGTCTGGTTAAATAGCTATTATTTTTAGTGGTGTGGGGCATGTGAGGGAGGGGCTGCTGGTCAACCTCGAAATCCCACTGGCTTACCAACCACAGCACGGATCCTCCTCGGAGCCTCAGGTGGGCCCAGCTGGGTTTGGAACCAGGAAGGGGCTGGGGTGTGGATCTGCTCCACTCTCTCCTGTCTCCTGGGACCCACACCTGCCAGGGATACACCATCCCCTTGAGCTCATCTGAACTAGCCACAGTCACTTCTGCCCTTATTCTGGGGCCAAAGCAAGCCCCACGGCCAAGCCAGTGTCAGTAGGGTGGGAAACGCACCCCTCCCTCTTCCTAGACTTCGTTATAGACACGCATAGCAGAATCAGACTCACATTTCCAATCTGGACGGGAAGAGTGGTGGACAGTAGCCACTCCACTGTGGGGGCTTCACAGACCAGAGGCCCTCTGTCCCCACTGCCTAGTTAGCCCACACCGACCCTGGGCAAAGGCATGAGGGAGATTGATCGGAATTGCTAGATGACGCAAAGCAATCAGATCTGTCGGCTATGAAAACCTTAGAAAAATGACTAGCACAATTGGCTAAATATTGCAAGACACCTGGATATTCAAAAGCTGCTAAAAATCATCCTTTTTTAAAAGATTAGGGCTACCACAGGCAACCCCCAGAGCAATGTCTGAATTATCTGGTTCTAGAATGTTCCCATTGCGTAATGGACACCATAGAGAAATGGGGAAGTAGGAGAAATAATTTAAAATGGATAAATCACCACCTCCCCACCATTCAGAGATAATCTTTGTTGTCTCCTTATTCCAGAGATTTAAGAATATCTCTTTTTGGTCATTCTGCTGTTCATATTTTTATATGTAATTCTGACCATATTTCAAAACTGATTTTAATAGTTAACACTGACTGAAAGTTGTTCAGATTAACATTTATTTATTCTGATCTAATTTTCTCAAGACCAAAGTTAATCTCTGAACATAGGTCTTTGCAGAGACAGTGTGCTTTTTTTGTAAAAGAAAATACAAACATACAAAATGGTGATACACAAAATAAGTAGGAGAAGCCATCGATGGCGTTTTAGATCGTTGGCATCTTTGGCGACATTTCACAGCCTTCTCCGTGACCTTCACACTGGGAACAGCACGGCCAGACCGGCCCTCCACGCGGCGCCCTGCGCGCTGGTGTAACCTCCCAGTGCAGGTCCCAAGGAGCAGCAGCATCTCCGTCTATCACCTGGGTCTGGAGGTTCCCCACTTCCGGTCCATATATTCAAGTCCCTGAAGGTAAAAACCTAAGATTGCATTCATTTACTGGCTATAAATACCTACTGTGGTCATGAGAGCCCCTGGAGGAGGGCATGGCAGCCACGTCCACGCTCTGGCTGGAGAACCCCATGAACGGAACAGCCTGTTGGGCTACAGGCCATGGGGTCGCAAAGAGTCGGACGCAGCTGAGTGACTAAGCACAGCCCGGTCAGGAGATGCTGTTAGAAACAGAATCTCACTGTTTTTCAATTTGCATTTTAAAGTCTATTACTGAAAACCTGTTGTACTGGAGTTTCGAGGGAAAGTGGCTAAGAACTAGCCAAGGGTGGGACCTCCCTGGCAGCCCAGTGGTTAAGACTCCACGTTTCCATTGCAAGGGTTCAGGTTCAATCCCTGGTCGGGGAACTGTTAATAAGATTCTGCCTGCCAATGACCAAAAAAACAAAAGTCTCTTGAACTGAATAAAGATAAAAAGACAATATATCAACTTAAAAAAATTATATGACAAAAGTAACACATTTTTTAAAAAAGGAATTAGACAAGGGAGAATAACTAATTTTTGTAGGGTTAGGTCAGGATGGCTCCAAAGACATCACAATCAGAGCAGTCCTTAAAAGATGCTCAGGACTCCAGGTGACTGACAAGAAGAGAGCCATCCAAGAGAGAAATTACAAGAGCAAAGAGAAAGACCAGGATGCACAGGGCACGTCTCAGCAGAGGACAGGTGAACAGGAAGGAGTGAGCCGACTGCAGGGTTCGGCCCTTCCGAACATCAAAGGCCTCGAGCTCCGAGACGCTCAGCCACAGTTATGTCAACACCGGGGTTCCGCGTTCTGCTTGTCGGCTTTGATTGTCTTCAGCTTGTTTCAAAAGCATAACACACACACATGTGGTACGAAATTAAAAGCAAATCCCAAACCAGGCCTTTGTGAAGAGGAAGTCTCTCTCTTCATGCCCCGTCTGCCTCCTAAGCCCCCCGCCCATCACCGGCTCATTTTCCAGGACACGGCCCTGCTCCCTGCGTCCTGCGTGTCTCCCAGAGTGGCACAGCAAATGCCCACGGCCACACACTTGCACAGCACACAAGCACAAGTGTGCACACGGGGTTGGTCAGGTTGCTCAAATCGTGACGTGTGGGAGGGCCCTGCAGGCCTCGGGGAGGGGCTGGTCGGGGCAGAACCCAGGCCGGCCGCACGCATCGTCACACAGAGCTCCTCAGAGCCAGGCTTGGCTGCACAAAGTGCATAGCCCCATGCAGAATACAAAGGGGAAATCATCAAGGGAGGAACAGCTGAGCTTTCTACCAGCTATGAGGCCTCTGACTGAGGGCCCTGCCTGACCACGGGGTGTACAGCCTCCACAGCTGGGCCTGCCCAAGCTTGGTTCTGCAGGAGCCCCAGGACGCAAGTGGTCCTTCACAGTCTGTCTTGAACTTGGGCAAAGAGCTGCCCGCTTGGCCCACCTCTCCATCAGCCACCTGGGGCCAGCCTGGGGGATGTCCTGCCTGGCACCCTGGCCCTTTGCCTGCAGCTGGTGCTGCCCAGTGGCCGGGAGGACCACCAGCAGGAGTAGCAGGTGCTGGCAGGTGGGGGAGGCCACGGGCGCGGGTGATGGAGAGCAGGGGACCGAGGGGCTCGGGGCGGGGTCTGTGGGGGCATGTCTTTGAGACCTTCCCGAACCCACCGGAAGCGGCTGCCGCGTCCCTGCTGTGACTGCACCCCCGACCCCTGGGGGATGCCTCCTTTAGCCACTGTCCCTGCCACGGGCCTGTCGGGCGTTTCCAGGCCTGTGGTTATGTATGTCCCCACTGGTTGTCCCCATTGGTGGCCTTTGCACACGAGTGACAGGATGGCCACAGGAAACTGGCTCAGTATGTGGGTGAATTTATAACTTTGCAAAGTTAGCCAAATTCTCCTTTGCAGAATGTGGGCAAGTTTATTCTTCTTCCAATAAAGGATGAGAGTCATCAGTGGTTTTTAACCAGACCTACTCCCTGAGAAGTTCTGTATTTAGACAGGCTACTGTGTGAGCACTGATGGGTTGGGGAGAAACCGAGAGGACACGTCCTCGGCCTCAGTCCAGGCGGGAGGCTGCGGAGGCCTCCTTGAGGTGGAGCAGAGGTGCCCGGGAGGCTGGGACGCAGAGGCCAGGGGCATGGAGGCTGTGTGTGGTGATGGATGGACTGGACAAGGTCTGAGCACTCAAGATGGTCAGAACCTTCACCGTAGGTGATAGATGGGCTAGTGATGATTCANCAGAGATTTAAGAATATCTCTTTTTGGTCATTCTGCTGTTCATATTTTTATATGTAATTCTGACCATATTTCAAAACTGATTTTAATAGTTAACACTGACTGAAAGTTGTTCAGATTAACATTTATTTATTCTGATCTAATTTTCTCAAGACCAAAGTTAATCTCTGAACATAGGTCTTTGCAGAGACAGTGTGCTTTTTTTGTAAAAGAAAATACAAACATACAAAATGGTGATACACAAAATAAGTAGGAGAAGCCATCGATGGCGTTTTAGATCGTTGGCATCTTTGGCGACATTTCACAGCCTTCTCCGTGACCTTCACACTGGGAACAGCACGGCCAGACCGGCCCTCCACGCGGCGCCCTGCGCGCTGGTGTAACCTCCCAGTGCAGGTCCCAAGGAGCAGCAGCATCTCCGTCTATCACCTGGGTCTGGAGGTTCCCCACTTCCGGTCCATATATTCAAGTCCCTGAAGGTAAAAACCTAAGATTGCATTCATTTACTGGCTATAAATACCTACTGTGGTCATGAGAGCCCCTGGAGGAGGGCATGGCAGCCACGTCCACGCTCTGGCTGGAGAACCCCATGAACGGAACAGCCTGTTGGGCTACAGGCCATGGGGTCGCAAAGAGTCGGACGCAGCTGAGTGACTAAGCACAGCCCGGTCAGGAGATGCTGTTAGAAACAGAATCTCACTGTTTTTCAATTTGCATTTTAAAGTCTATTACTGAAAACCTGTTGTACTGGAGTTTCGAGGGAAAGTGGCTAAGAACTAGCCAAGGGTGGGACCTCCCTGGCAGCCCAGTGGTTAAGACTCCACGTTTCCATTGCAAGGGTTCAGGTTCAATCCCTGGTCGGGGAACTGTTAATAAGATTCTGCCTGCCAATGACCAAAAAAACAAAAGTCTCTTGAACTGAATAAAGATAAAAAGACAATATATCAACTTAAAAAAATTATATGACAAAAGTAACACATTTTTTAAAAAAGGAATTAGACAAGGGAGAATAACTAATTTTTGTAGGGTTAGGTCAGGATGGCTCCAAAGACATCACAATCAGAGCAGTCCTTAAAAGATGCTCAGGACTCCAGGTGACTGACAAGAAGAGAGCCATCCAAGAGAGAAATTACAAGAGCAAAGAGAAAGACCAGGATGCACAGGGCACGTCTCAGCAGAGGACAGGTGAACAGGAAGGAGTGAGCCGACTGCAGGGTTCGGCCCTTCCGAACATCAAAGGCCTCGAGCTCCGAGACGCTCAGCCACAGTTATGTCAACACCGGGGTTCCGCGTTCTGCTTGTCGGCTTTGATTGTCTTCAGCTTGTTTCAAAAGCATAACACACACACATGTGGTACGAAATTAAAAGCAAATCCCAAACCACGCCTTTGTGAAGAGGAAGTCTCTCTCTTCATGCCCCGTCTGCCTCCTAAGCCCCCCGCCCATCACCGGCTCATTTTCCAGGACACGGCCCTGCTCCCTGCGTCCTGCGTGTCTCCCAGAGTGGCACAGCAAATGCCCACGGCCACACACTTGCACAGCACACAAGCACAAGTGTGCACACGGGGTTGGTCAGGTTGCTCAAATCGTGACGTGTGGGAGGGCCCTGCAGGCCTCGGGGAGGGGCTGGTCGGGGCAGAACCCAGGCCGGCCGCACGCATCGTCACACAGAGCTCCTCAGAGCCAGGCTTGGCTGCACAAAGTGCATAGCCCCATGCAGAATACAAAGGGGAAATCATCACGGGAGGAACGGCTGAGCTTTCTACCAGCTATGAGGCCTCTGACTGAGGGCCCTGCCTGACCACGGGGTGTACAGCCTCCACAGCTGGGCCTGCCCAAGCTTGGTTCTGCAGGAGCCCCAGGACGCAAGTGGTCCTTCACAGTCTGTCTTGAACTTGGGCAAAGAGCTGCCCGCTTGGCCCACCTCTCCATCAGCCACCTGGGGCCAGCCTGGGGGATGTCCTGCCTGGCACCCTGGCCCTTTGCCTGCAGCTGGTGCTGCCCAGTGGCCGGGAGGACCACCAGCAGGAGTAGCAGGTGCTGGCAGGTGGGGGAGGCCACGGGCGCGGGTGATGGAGAGCAGGGGACCGAGGGGCTCGGGGCGGGGTCTGTGGGGGCATGTCTTTGAGACCTTCCCGAACCCACCGGAAGCGGCTGCCGCGTCCCTGCTGTGACTGCACCCCCGACCCCTGGGGGATGCCTCCTTTAGCCACTGTCCCTGCCACGGGCCTGTCGGGCGTTTCCAGGCCTGTGGTTATGTATGTCCCCACTGGTTGTCCCCATTGGTGGCCTTTGCACACGAGTGACAGGATGGCCACAGGAAACTGGCTCAGTATGTGGGTGAATTTATAACTTTGCAAAGTTAGCCAAATTCTCCTTTGCAGAATGTGGGCAAGTTTATTCTTCTTCCAATAAAGGATGAGAGTCATCAGTGGTTTTTAACCAGACCGACTCCCTGAGAAGTTCTGTATTTAGACAGGCTACTGTGTGAGCACTGATGGGTTGGGGAGAAACCGAGAGGACACGTCCTCGGCCTCAGTCCAGGCGGGAGGCTGCGGAGGCCTCCTTGAGGTGGAGCAGAGGTGCCCGGGAGGCTGGGACGCAGAGGCCAGGGGCATGGAGGCTGTGTGTGGTGATGGATGGACTGGACAAGGTCTGAGCACTCAAGATGGTCAGAACCTTCACCGTAGGTGATAGATGGGCTAGTGATGATTCAAGCAGGAAATAAATAAGGACGGGGTAGTGAATTAGGTGTCCTTTCAGAGGGGCCTGGAAAATTCCATGGACGGAGGAGCCTGGTGGGCTGCAGTCCATGGGGTCATGAAGAGTCAGACACGACTGAGCGACTTCCCTTTCCCAGAGGGGCTCAGGCCTCAGACACGAGCATGGGGGCTCAGAAAAGAGGCCAGGGCTGCAGAGGCCACCACTGTCGGCTCCCCCCTGGGGAGGGGGAGTGAGAAAAGAGGACCAAAACCTGGGGGAAGCAGCAGCCAGTGGGTGGGAGGAGCTGAGCCCGGGGAAGTGAGCTGAAAAGGAGCAGAGGGAGCCGCAGCCCAGCGGGGAGGAGGAGGGCACCAGTGCCGGACGATCTCCCTCCAGCCACACAGGAGCGACACAGGGCTGCCCCTCCCTGGGGCCAGAGCGTCACCCTCGGTCCGGGCAGAAATGGAGAGCGTCCCTCAGAGACTCCCCGAGAGGTGCGGGCGGGCGCCCTTTGCTGAAGCGACCGCAGGCAGGTCCCGACCTCCAGGCCTCCTTCGCCCTGCTGCTTCCAGGGGCTACGCCCACTGCTCTGAAGGTTCCAGTAGGCAGGCTCCGAATCCAGTCCATCCCCAAGCCTGAGCTTGGAAAGACCAACTCTGCATCTCAGGGTGGAACCCCCGGCACTGGGCAGCCAGCCTCATCAATCCTGCAAGGCGAGTGTGTCCCATCCTTTAAGTTCTTAGCAGATGGCAGAAAGGGGAGCATATCATTCAACATTTAACTGTGTGTGTACACCCTAACCGATGCATTGATCTATAAAGCCCCAGATGACACTGCCTCTGTGATATTTCACCTCTGCACACTTCTGTGAATGGCACCTTCTAGGGTCTCAGCACCTTGACCCCTTACTTAGTTCTCCAGCCAGTTCACTGTGAGACCATCCTGGTGAAAGGTTGCTGCTGAACTGTGAACAATGCCGGGATTCAATTCTTGGCCTCTGGAGGAGAGGAATTCAATCCGGGGCCGCTGACGCATCTTGATCACTCAGAGATTTTGTGTAATAAAGTTTTATCAAAGTATAAAAGAGATAGAGAAGGCTTCTGCCATAGAGATCAGAAGGGGGCAGAAAGGGCATCCCTGCTGTTTTTTAGCAGGAAGTTATATAGCTACTAGCAGGCTGCTACTTAGAGAAAGGAAATGTCTCAGAACTTAGAGACTGGTGCCAGGCCCCTCAACGTTGGCACAAGGTGAGTCATCCCAGGCCATAAAAGCAATAGACATGAGTCTTGAAGAAAGGCAGATTTCTAAGCAAATACATTGTCTCACTAACATAGCTTAAGAAAAACATTTCCGTGGGTAAAACATACTGGTTTGTTGAGCTGTTATCCTTTCTGAGTCTTAGGCAGAACCGACTTGAAGAAAGAGTCTAAGGTAAATACATAGCTGGTTAACATAGCTTAAGAAAAACATTTCCATAAGAAAAATGCATTGGTTAGTTCAAGGTTTGAGAAAGTTAAGTTCAGGTGGAACCAGGTGTCATCATGGCAACACAGAATTTTTAAAAGAAACCTCCCTTTAATTTTGTATAGAGAAGGGGGAAAAAATCTGACACTTGTGGCTTGCTTCCTCTTGCCACTAAGAGAGAGATAAAAACCGTCTGACACTTGCAGCCTATTTCCCCCGTTTGGGGGCCTGTTGGCATCACACTGGCTTCCATTCACTCAAGAGGCAATAAAAACATACAGTTTGATTTTTTTTGTAAGCTGATTATTTTTGTAACTTCCTGCGTGACCTCAAGGGGCTTCCCAGGTGGCACAGAATCCTCCTGCCAGTGCAGGGGCCTCAAGAGCCACGGGTTCGATCTCTGAGTCAGGAAGGTCCCCTGGAGGAGGAAGTGGCAATCCACTCTAGCTTTTTGCCTATAAAATCCCAATGACAGGGGAGCCTGGTGGGCTACAGTTCACGGGGTCACAAAGGGTCAGACATGACTAAACACACAGCTCAGCTCAGCACCACGTGTGACCTTGAACTTCACCCTAAATCAGAACACAGCGACGCCACTCCCTGACTCAGTGATTCTAATGCGGCAGACCTCCAGAAATAGGCGCGCACCAGACGTTTAGATCACCAGCAGCGACACCACTGCGCATAGTAATTTCCCATAAGGCAGCTCAGCACTGTCTGCTCTTTGTGCTCATGGCATCTTTATGCCTTCTTCAGGATTCCTGTCAGTCACTTTAGGGCCTGGGATGACTCGCCTTGTGCCAATGTTCTCTCAAAATGCATGTTGTGGGTGAGGGGACTGGTGCCAGTCTCTGAGTTTTGAGACATCTCCTTTCTTAATCAGCAGCCTGATAGTAGGTAAACAACTTCCCGTAAATTTTTCATGCCAGATAAACAAGAAAGGTACCAAACAATTTATTTCTCCTTTTTTATTTCCTTTTCTTTAAAAAAAAATTTTTTTCAAATGAGGCATAGCTGATTTACAACATTATATAATGTTCAAGTGTACAGCGCAGTAACTCACAATTTTTAAAAGCCGCCGTGCATCTGTAGTTAGTCCAACGTGTTGCCTGTGTCCGCGGGTGCATGATGTGTGCTCGTAGCTCATCTGTTTTGGCTGCAGTTGTGCCTGCGTCTTGATCTCCTGCCCTTCCACCGCTGCCGCCCTCCCCTCCCCCACCGGGAGCACTAGCTTTTCTGTGTGCGTCTTCACGCCCGCCTCGCCCGTGTTCAGCAGCTGTTAGCTGTTTAGATCCCACACACAAGTGGTTCACGCAGTGTTTGTCCTTTTCCGATTCACTTTTCCCTCCAAGCCCATCCATGTTGCTGCAAATGACAGAATGTCTTTCCTCATTTCTTAATTACCACACAAGAATGGTGTCATTGGGAAGTTTAAGATTCTGCAGCCCTGAAGGCAGGTTCCCCTAGACCTCTGTGCCAGCAGGGTGACCTCAGGCAAGTTACACCACCTCAGCTGCATTTAAATGAATTAATACATACAAAATAATAACTCAAGCTAATGGAGTTGAGGATTATATAAAATAATTTATATTAAACTGAAGACGCTTGGTATATAAGATTTTTCAATTAATGGTAGTTAATGTTTAATACTTAATTTTTCAGTTAACAATAATTACTGCTGCTGCTGAGTCACTTCAGTCGTGTCCAACTCTGTGTGACCCCATAGACGGCAGCCCACCAGGCTCCCCTGTCCCTGGGATTCTCCAGGCAAGAACGGAGTGGGTTGCCATTTCCTTCTCCAAAGCATGAAAGAGAAAAGCGAAAGTGAAGTCGCTCAGTCTGTCCGACTGTTAGCGACCCCATGGACTGCAGCCCACCAGGCTCCTCCGTCCATTGGATTTTCCAGGCAAGAGTACTGGGGTGGGGTGCCATTGCCTTCCCTGAACAATAATTACTATTTAGTTGATATTGAAGTACACTGGGTGGCACGCGGTGCAGTCACACGCGGTCTAAACGCAATCTCCAAACAAGCACACACAGTCGTTGGCTCGTGGAAACGAGGCTGGCCCTCCTGGACTGGCCTCTCTCAAGACTTCATCAGCCACTAGAACTTCTCTTGTCCATACCATGCTGAGTCCTGTGATTCTGTTCTCTTCACAATCTGCATCCATGAGAAGATCTTCACCATCAGTTCCTGTCAAATGACCTCGTGGAAAACCAGATGCATGATGCAGACACAAGGATGGAGACTGGGTAGTTCAGAAAACTGGTTAAGTTGAGAATTTAATAATCAGAAGAGAGAGCTTGTTTTCTTTACTTGTTTCTTTTAGTTAGGGTGTTAAAATCCTCCACGGGCCCCTAAATATGGGAAAGGAGGACTTGGTCACATCCAGGGTGAAAGTGGGGTGAAGCTGTGTCTAGCCCACCGAGGATGGAGCATCAGGCACTCCCTTCTCAATAGGATGTCTGAAGCATATCATGTGCAGCCCAAAATAAGTGTATTATTTGGATCCCCTGTGCAGAATGGTATTTCAATAATACAGACTATCCAATAGCAAAAGTTACCAGCAGATGCTGGCTCTGTGTCAACCTTACCCTGATCCTGCCACTGATCCTTGAAGGATGGACCCAGGCAAGACACAAGACAGCTGCCCCACTTCCCATCGTGTGTGACCCCAAGTTCTAGGATAGAGCGGCTCTGAGCCAGGTGACAGAGAAGCAGGGTGTGACATGGTTAGAAGTCCAGTCACCTGTCAGCCCCTCTGTGGGGAAAGGGAACACTCTTCTCCTTGACTCTGTCCTTACCCCTCTTGAGAGGCAGGCGGGTCAGAGTCCAGGACTCTGAATCCATCATGACCTCCAGGCAAGACCCTGAGAGCTGAGACACGGAGCATCCCACACCCGCGTGTGGCTTCCTCCTCCGTCCGTGGGACGCTCGCTGACGCCCACCGCGCCCCTGACCCCCGTCCCGCCTTGCTCCTCTGGCACTACTTTCAGGCAGGCTGGTCACACTCTGGCATTCTGAGAGGCGCGCCAGTGGAGGTGGTGAGATCCCGCAGGTGGGGAGCGGGCTGTGGGATCCACACCCTTTTAGGCTTTGGACAAGGGGACTCACAGCAGCCCCGAGCCAACCAGAAAGCCCTGCCCTGGCTGACATCCAGTCTGCTGGTGGAGTCAGGTGACACTTGTCTTCCCTCCTGCGATTTCTGTGGGTTTAGGGTCCCCTCATCAACCTCAGAGCAGAAGCGTTAGCCTCCAGCACTGAGGAGGTGGTGCCCACTCACCAAGATCAGCTCCAGGATCACTTGCTGGCCCCCTCCTTTCCTTCAGCTTCACTTCTACATCCCATCTAAGTGAGAATAGCTCATTCCCTCATGCACTCACACACGAGAACACTGAACATTCTCTGTGTTTTAAGTTACATGTTCCCACTCAGAGGACAAAACTGTTTACCCCAGTTTATTAGCCAAGGGCCCAGTTGTTTCACGGCCAGAATTGACATCCCTGGATGGATTTTCTTGATTTAAAATGAAAGAGGAAGTCTCAAAACCTTTGCAAAGTAAACATGAGCTCTCGATGTATATCAAGTCAGAATTTCTATTTATTATTGGAAACTAAGTGTCTTTTGAAATGACACAGAACCACACTGTAGAAGTCTTAAGGGTGTGAGGCAAGGCCAGAGAATTTCCCATCATGCTCTTGGGCCCACTGTCAAAGACTTCAATGTAAAAGAGCTTCTAAAAGCAGCCTCTGCTGCCATTTGCCGTCAGTGACTGTATACAGTGACGAATCGTTCAGTCACATAAGTAATTCTTGAAGTCGCTGCGTGACTCCTCCATCCCTCCAGATTCCTAAAGGAGAACAGAGCCTCTGTCGCTGACGACACTGATCAGATCTGCACGAATGCGCTCGTTACATTCCCAGCAGCAATGACTCAGAAACCTCCAAATGGCTCTCACCAAATGGCTCATCCCCACAAAGCAATCCCGCAGGCTGAGGGGACAAGTGCGGGCTTGCAGCTCCAGGACAGGATGACCAGTGGTGAGTCACCGCAGCCCCCCCGGCGGTGACTGGCATCCTCGCCTACCCCAGGGCCACAGAGAAAGCAGCAGCTCCCGACGGACGCCAGCTTCGTCGTCGCCCGCGCACCCCCACCCGAGTATTTCTAATTTAGCCTTTTGAGGTTTACAATGAGAAGGCCCTTGTTCGACACTCTACTTGTGAAAACCTAATCCTCCCGTTAAGATACCCAGCCTCCCAAGCACCTCTGGCTTCCACTGCCAGTGATAACCTGGTGTCATCTCTAAAGACACAGAATCTCAGAGGGATAGCATTCATTTCAAAATTCTAAATACCTTCAATCTATTGAAAACTCAGATATCAAGTTTGGTTAGGAAACATTGACCTTCTTCAGTATACTTGTGAAGGTTGAGTTGGGTCAGCTCATAGGATCCCATTAACGTGGAAACGTCCCCTGTGGGACCACAGGACATTTTGATGGGAAGACAGTACAGTCATCCTCCTGCAAGGCAGTCGATGAAGCCCGTTGAAACCACCCTGATACAAAAGTTGGAGCTGAATATTCATTTCCAAAAGCCAACCCCTGTGCGGCATTAAACATGCTAGCCTTTTTCAAATAGCTATTCTCAATCACCGCTCTCTGCACTTCCAAATTTTGGCTGGAATGGAAACTGATATTGCCAAGATGCTGAGAAAAGGGAAAGACATGTCTTTTCCTGGCCTAGTTAAAGACAGGAAGGTAAAAAACCAGACCACAGAATCTGTTTTCACAAGCATCTCAAGAGCTTTATTCAACATACGATGATCAGCTTTACATAATTAAATGCTGCTTTTATTACTGATGCATTTCTCAAAAACTTTCCATCGCAGCAGCATCCAAGGGCCAGCTTTCATCGTCCTTCACTCCAGGCAAGAAGGACGTGTGTTGGGTCACCGGCCAGGCGCCCACGTTTGTAAGCTTCACAAAGGGAGAGTGTTTGGAAACCGACTCATAAAAGCAACTGAAAACTTTGCTCCATAAACAGAAGGAAAATCCCGCTTGGTGATCTTAGACTTTATGAATCTTACTGCTGTTGTGTTGTTCAGATGCTCAAGGGAAGCACGGTCAAGTCATTGCGTTTGTTTCCATAAAATATCCTGCTGAGAGCCATGCTGAGATGTGTGGACACAGACCTAAAAAAAAAACCTCCTGTTGTCGATGTTAGAGAAAAGAAAGTGAGAGTGAACGTGAAAACAAACAGCGATTGAGAACATTCAAAGGAAACAGAGGAAAGAGGGGTCGGTCCCTGGCTCCAAAGGTCCAGCCCCTGAGGAAACTGCAAGGACGGAGCCTCACAGGGGAGGCATCCTGGCTCCTTCCTCTGAGTTTATCCCAAACGTGCCACGCACAGCCTGGGAGGGACGTCTGATTCAAAACAAGCTTCCTCTTCAAAGGTAAACAATAAGAAAGCTCTCAGCCACACCTTATTGAAATTAATCTCATTAGACTTTCTTCCTATTTATCAGTTGACGATGCTACGATGCTAACAGTTTAGTGGGCAAGAAACAGGGGCCTCACCAACCCAGGGGCCCTTGGGGGAAGATGGATCAGCAGGCTGCTTGTCTGCATCACATCTCGCTCCACCTGTGACTGGAGGATCTGACGGGCAGGCCCAGGGGCACTCGCTTAGGCAGAAGCTGCTGGCTTCTCCTTGAGGGATCGTGCCGGAGACGCTGTTAGGAAGGAGAACAGAGGCGCGGCCGTCCCCTTCTTTCAGGATACATCCCAGAAGCCGGGGCCGGGCGCTCAGGGGCATCTGCCCCTCAGAGCCCAGCACAACAGGCACGGGAGCGGCCCAAGGAGCTCAGAAGCATCACGTTCGCTCTCCGCCGACCCCTGGCCGCCGAACGACCTTGCTGTGCTGCTGTAACAACCGACCGTGGACTTGGCGGCTTCAGAAGGCACGTCTTCCTTCTCGGCCTGCTCTGGCGGTTGGCAGTCTAAAATCAGGAGTGCTGGACCAAAACCACAGCCTCGCTCCTGGGCTGCAGAAGCCCCTCCCTCCCTCCAGCCCCTCCCAGCCCAGGGCCCAGCGCCCCGCGTCTGGCCCTGCGGTCGCTCCGCTTCTGCTTCTGGGCCGTCATCAGCCCCCTCCCTCCTGAGGACACAGCAGGGGTGTCTGGGGCCCGTGTGGACGATCCAGGGTCCCCTCCGTCTCAGTCACCTGAAGCGACTCTGCCAAAGCAGAGGGCAGCCGCAGGCTCCAGGGAGCTCACGTCTTCCGGCCTGCGTTTATCTTGCCAGGCCCGACAGAGTTCTCTGGGGCCTCTGTTCCCGAGCACCAGGGAGGCAGGGACTCTGCAGGAGCGGGGCACCGGCCGCAGAGAGGCAGGCGAGCCGGGGTCCTTGAACCGCCGGCCAGGGGGCGAGACTTGGGTGTGGCAGTCACTCGGGGTGAGAGAGGGGAGTGGAAATGGACCAACATAAACTTTAGTGGATTCCCCGTATTTATTTGCAGGCAAGGCCATGTCCCATCAGCCACCTCTTTTCCCAAAGGCCAGTAAGGAAGATTGATGCCATGCGTGTCTTTGAAGCAGGCAGACTCAGAACGACTCTGCCTCACCCTGGCTCTTCAAAGGGCAGCAAGAGAGACATTTCACAGCCTCCGGGGCGGTCACCAGCTGGGCCCCACTGTCCACGGGCCTTTCATCCCTGTCCACCCCGCGGGGCTGCTGAGCAAGGTCCTCTGTGGCCGGGCGGCCCCAGGCCGGGCCCCCCTCCTGGGAGGGGCGGGCTCTGGAGTGTCCAAGGCTGGAGGCGAGATCGGCGGGAACAGACGCTGGAACGCCTCACTCTCTGACCACTCTCCTCCCATGGGGCAGAGACGCTGGGCCTTTGGCATCTTTAAAGCTGAGAGGAAAGGTGACTCTCGGTTACAACGTGTAAATTCCTGAGGGAGAGGGAGCCAGGCTGCTCCCTGCTCCTTCCTAGAAACATGCCACCAGGCCATGACATCTGACCCACCAGGCCAGGCAGACTGAGACTGCCATTCAGCTACGTGCTCACAGTCTCACGCCTTTGAGGTCAGTCTCCTGAGAATGGATGCAGGGTGACGTGTGCCCACTCTAAGCCCCTGCTTTCCAAGGAAAGAAGCCTGGTCACCGTTGAGCCCCACAGGGGGATCTGAGGACTCCTTTGTCACCAAAAGCACTTTTTCCAGCTTTATTGAACTACGAAAGTGAAAGTGTGATTGCTCAGTTGTGTCTGACTCTTTGCAACCCTACGGACTGCAGCCCGCCAGGCTCCTCTGTCCATGGGATGCTCCAGGCAAAAATACTGGAGTGGGTAGCCACGCCCTCCTCCAGAGGATCTTGCAGACACAGGAACTGAGACTCGGTGTCCTGCATTACAGACAGATTTTTACATCTGAGCTGCCAGGGAAGCCCTCCGTTGAGGCGTAAGTGAGAAGCCAGAAGGTGCTTGAAGTGTACGGCGTGGTGATGTGATATGTATTTACATTTGTTGCAAAATAAGTCAGTCCTCCTTTGCAAAATGAACACTTCCGGCGCACATCTGCACTGAGCCCAGCGCTGTCACACACACCAGTGATGCCGCCAGGAAGCATGTGATCAGGGTTTTCTAGACACTAGTCTGCTCGTGACCTCCTGACCTCGTGTCTGGTCCAGTGCGTGCCCAGCGCCGCGCAGGGCTGAGGGCACATGGGTCTGAGACAGAGGGGGCCAAGGCATCGCACGGGCAGAGCTGCAGGCAGGAGGCGGCAACAGGTGCTGAGGACGAGAATTCAGATTGCTCACAGCCAGAGGGCTGCTCTTCCTGTCCTGCCTCGCCTGTGACTCAAGATGCTGCAGAGACACAGCACGGAGCAGAGCCGGCCCTCGGTAACGGCTTGCTTTCGGACCCTCAACACAGTTTCCACAGGCTTCTCTTCCAAGGGCCCGGCAGTCTCCGGCGGCAGTCGCCTCAGGGTCCCGGCCCTCCGCCCCGCCCCCGGCCTTTGGGTTTCCCAGGTCCTGAAGCAGCTGCAGACCATGTGGGCGACAAGCCCTGCAGCTCCCTGAGCCCCGTTACGGCCGTTTCCTTCCACGCGAGTAGCTTTCAGAACGCCGGCCGGCCGCCTGCTCACCTCTGAGGCTTTCCCAACACGCGTTTTCACTCCCAAGAGCGTTCGCACCTAACATGTGTTTCTGGCATTTTCTTTTGGCTAGAGGGGGTGGTACGACCTCAGGAAACACATTCCGTGGTCGCAGCACAGCATATTCAAGAGACAGGCAAGATAACTTCTATAAAAAGAAGCTCTTTCGCGTGTGCCTTCCTGGCCTACCAGCTCCAGACGCGCCAGTGGGCCTGTGTTCTCTGCAGGCTCCAGCCCGAGCACCGGGCGGCTGCGCCCTGAGCGTGAGCCTCACCCTGGGACCACGGCCGAGGCCCTGGCCATCAGACCGCAGGGGCGAGTGCCACGCTTCCTGCTAAGTCCCGACAAAGATCTGGGAGCCTCATTCTGAATCAGATAAGCTTTCCTGGTGTTTGATTATTTCCTCTGTTATTGCGTTCAACCAAACACAGAGGCCGCCACCTGGGTTAAGCCACCTCCCCCACTGCCTTAGAAGCAGACAGCCTGGGACCATGGATTCCAGGGGTCAGGCAGCAGGAGCAGAGGACAGAGCCTGCTTCTCAGGCTGCGGGACGGGGGGCACGATTGCTGGAGAGACGCCTCTGCTGCAGCCTGTGGAATACTTGCATACCTGAGCCACATATCTGAGCATAACTGAGCATAACTGAGCATATCTGAGCATAACTGAGCTGCATATCTGAGTATAACTAAGCCACATATCTGAGCATATCTGAGCATATCTAAGCATATCTGAGCCACATATCTGAGCATATCTGAGCCACATATCTGAGCATATCTGAGCATATCTGCTCAGAACGAGCACAGGTAAGTGTGCCAGTAGCAGGTCTGTTGTACATAAACAGTAGCTGTTCTTGTCCAGTTGCCCAGTTATGTCCGACTCTTTGCAAGCCTACGGACTGCAGCACACCAGGCTTCCCTGTCCTTCACTCTCTCCCACAGCTTGCTCACACTCATGTCTCCTGAGTCAGTGATGCCACCCAACCATCTCATCCTCTGTCATACCCTTCTCCTCCTGCCCTCAATCTTCTCCAGCATCAGGATCTTTTCCAATGAGTCAGCTTTTTGCATCACATGGCCAAAGTATTGGAGTTTCAGTTCAGCATCAGGCTTTCCAATGCATATTCAGGGTTCATTTCCTTTAGGATGGACTGATTTGACTTCCTTGCAGTCCAAGGGACTCTCAAGAGTCTTCTCCAGCACCACAATTTGAAAGCATCAATTATTTGGCGCTCAACCTTCTTTATGGTCCAATTCTTAAAACCCGACTACTGGAAAAACCATAGCTTTGACTGTATGGACCTTTGTCAGCAAAGTGATGTCTTGGCTTTTTATCACACTGTCACGGTCTGTCTTTTTATCGTGCTGTTGAGGTTTGTTTTGCACATTAAATGACCCCACAGGCACATCCATCCTTCCTTTGTACCTGTGTGATCTGTGAGGATACCTGTGTGCACTGACCACTTTGTTCAGACCGTCCCCCAGCTCTGCTTGGAAAGAATGAAAATGTGCGTGCTTCAGCCTCCAGAGTACCACAGACACTCGGATTGGGCCAGAGCCCAGCCCTGGGAGGCACACATCTTGGGGTGGTGATGAGGACAGGCCACGGTGGGGGAGGCATGCTGCCTGTGAGCAGAGCCTCAGAGACGGGCCATGCTGAGCGGGACACGTGGGCCTGGGGCTGCCCAGCTGGGGGCACTCGGCGTGGGGTGCTTGTGGTGGTGGGGGGGAAGGGGGCTGGACAGCGGAGCTGGAGGTGGGGGTCTCCTGTTTGTTGCATCCAGGCTGGGCAGGAGGGGCGTTAGAGAGCATTTTACAACTACTGTGCGGTTTAGGAGATCGTGGTGCGGGAAGGCTGAGCAAGGGCCCTACCAGCCAGGCTCTGCTCTGACACTGGCTTTAATGCCAGCATGGTGGGGGCAGGCATGTGTGCCTGTGTGCACACGTCTGAACACACATGTGCACATGTGACCTGTGACCGGACACACCCCAGCTCTGCCCCTGTTCTGATCGCCGAGGGGCGTCCTGGGAGCAGGTGGCTCATGGCGGCCTCGTCCCGGGCTCAGAGCAAGCAGGCCCTCCTCGTCCCCAGATGCAGGTGGGAACACGCAGATTCCCACGGAGAGCATCATCTCCACAGACCAGGAGGCAGGCTTCTGCTTCTTCCCTGCAGCTTCACCCCGGGCTGCTCACCTCGACACCCCAGAGGTGACCGCCCACACACCATTTCTAGAAGCTGGATAAGATCCTTCAGTGTTCAAGTTGCTAGCTCCCCTTCTGGCCTGCACCGTCCACTTGGTGCGGGCTGTGGGAAAGCTGGGTGACACTCAAACTTCTGCTCAGGATTCTCAGGTACCGAGCTGCGAAAAAAAGAGGAAATGGGCAAAGAGAAGCCCAAGACACACCCATTTACTGACGATGCAGCAGAGTGACTCTGCTGCTGATGTATCAGACTGGATGCTGGAGCATTTAATTCAAGTGATCACGGCCGTTTCCTCGAATACCTAAAGTGAACGTGAAAGGTGCTCAGTCGTGTTCGACTCTCTGTGGCCCCGTGGACTGACTATACAGTCCACGGGATTCTCCAGGAGCCCCACCGGATGCCTATCGATTACCTAAAGGAGGAAAGAGATACAAGTGAATGGCCAGTGGTGTGAACAGTCTGGATTCTCCAGGCCACACGCTGTGCCTCTAACCAGAGCCTGCTGGACGTGGCCCAGGACAACCACAGGACAGCGAATTCCCCACCACTGCCTGCGTCCCATTTAACTCGGGGGGGGGGCGCCGAGGCGGGTGATGGACTCGGGTCTGGGGGCGACACGTGGGGGCCCCGGGGGTCCTCGCCTGGCCGGCCCCCCGCTGCCCCAGCCCGGCGATGGCTCCCCACCCACCGTGGTCACACGCGTAGGTCCCCGGGGTCCGTCCTCAGCCCGCTCCCTCCCACTCCCTCCCCTTCCCGAAACCTCTCCATTCCCATGATCTCAGCCTCACCCACCCTCTTCCAGACTTACAGATCCAGACCCAGGCTCTTCTGAACTCTGGATTTCCGGGCACAGACCAAGTGCTCTTAACCAGCTGTTTCCTAGCGCCTGGGATTCGCCTCAGAAAGAAACCCCAGCCACCATCCTCCCCCAAGCTTCCTCCACACCCCGGGGACCCTCCGGTAGCAGGAGTTTCTCATCGTCCAACAGCTCTGACTCCAAAAGTCTGGCCCCACAGCCTTGCCCTCGGAATCCCCCGAGAGGGCCCCTCCTCTCTCAGGCAGACAGTGCCTCAGCGCTGTTGCTGCTCTCCACAGACTGCACTCTCACAACAATCTGAGGACTGAGTGTTACTATTTAAATTTTATAGATAAGAAAACTGAAGTTCCAAGAGATCAGCCCAGTGACTAAGAGCACACAGCTGGGCAGATACAAATCCACTGCCACGTGCAGACCTGTCTCCCCACGGATCTCAGACCCTGGGACTGAAGGAATCACAACCTTGCGTGTGACCCACACGCCTCACAGTGACTCATGAGGCTGTGCGGGCCCCGAAAGGAGATCAGGAGCGGCTTGGTCAGGGTCCAGCTGCCAGGTGACTCTGTGAATAACAAGGGTGAAAAGCTGGCTTACAGCTCGACAGTCAAAGCACTAAGATCATGGCATCCAGTCCCATTACTTCACAGCAAATAAATGGGGAAAAAGTGGAAACAGAGGCAGATGTTATTTACTTGGGCTCCAAAATCACTGCAGATGGTGACTGCAGCCGTGAAATTAAAAGATGCTTACTCCTTGCAAGAAAAGCTATGACCAACCTAGACAGCATAGTAAAAAACAGAGACATCACTTTGCCAACAAAGGTCCGTCTAGTCAAAGCTATGATTTTTCCAATAATCATGAATGGATGTGAGAGTTGGGCCATAAAGAAGCTTGAGCGCCTAAGAATGGATGACTCCCCAGTGTGGTGCCGGAGAAGACTCTTAAGAGTCCCTTGGACTGTAAGGAGATCAAACCAGTTAATCCTAAAGGAAATCAACTCTGAATATTCATTGGAAGGACTGATACTGAAGCTCCAAAACTGTGGTCACCTGATGTGAAGAACTGACTCGTTGGAAAAGACCCTGATGCTGGGAAAGATTGAAGGCAGGAAGAGAAGGGGACGACAGAGGATGGGATGGTTGGATGGCCTCACCGACTCGGTGAACATGAGTCTGAGTGAGCTCCGGGTGGCGGTGGAGGCACCGACTCGGTGAACATGAGTCTGAGCGAGCTCCGGGTGGCGGTGGAGGCACCGACTCGGTGATCATGAGTCTGAGCGAGCTCCGGGTGGTGGTGGAGGACAGGGAGGCCTGGCGTGCCACTGCCTGTGAGATCGCAGAGCTGGACACGGCCGAGCAACCGAGCAACAACAGGGGAAGAGCGCAGCGCCAGGGGCGGAGACGGGGCACAACCTCCCCCCGCAGGGTCTCACCTGTTCCAAGGCGGCCCCACCCACACAGACACCAGAGTTTACCTTGGTTCCGAAACTGGTTTCATTCGAAGCAGACCCATCTCTTTCAACTCTTCACGCCTGGAACAGCTGTCCGCCGGCCAGCAAATGAGCCCCGCATCCTAAGAAAGCGCGTGCGCACCTGCCTCCTTTGCCGCCAGCGCATCAGCTCGGCACCATGCCCAGCAGGGTCAGTCTCTGCGTTTGCATGCCTGTGTCTTCTCTCCAGAGCTCCTGTCCCTCCACCAGGCTCACCCACCAGTTACCCCTGTCTTCCTTGGGAATTCAGTGACCGCTGACTCCTCTGGGACACAAGTCCCTGGCCTCAGGACTGAGGAGAGGGCCCTTCTCTCGCCCACATGACACCCTCTGGCCCCCAGGCTGTGGTGCCTCATGGGGAAGAAGCTGCTTGCTTGCTCCGCTGACTGAGAGCAGAGCCGTTGGTCTATTCCTGCCCCGGGTGCCGCTGGGGACCCCTCCCCTCAGCAACACGGCTTCCAGTACCCGAAGCCTGTCTGCCTGTTCTCCTGGCAGGCATCTGCTCCCCTTTCAGGGCCCACACACCCTCATGAGCCCCTGCTCTACCTCAAGGACCCATTGGGTTCAGGTGGCACGCCGCTGTCCTCCTGACCCCTTGTGACACCGTGTCTCAGCTGCGTGCCGGCTCCTTCTACACCGCAACCACAACATGCATTTAATCAAATCGGGGTTGGTGGCTTCTGACACCGCCACGAGTGGTGTCCTGGGAGTTACTTACCGTGTCACGTGCTGGGAGGCTGAGTGCAAGAAGAATGGCGTGCAGACCCTTCAGACTCTGGGCGGTGTTCAGAGGAGGCGACGAAGGAGCCTGGAGCCAAGGAGGCGCTCCATCAGCGGGAGGCACAGCCTGCGCTCTGCACTCACCCCTTACCTCCCCACCGATCCTGCGGGCAGCCCGATGCCGGGCTCCCGGGTCCCCGCGTCGCCTGCTCACCTGCAGTGGGGCCTGTCCTGGGACAAGGTCTGGTTTTGAAAACTCTGAGCCTGGCTCTAACAGCACACGACATCACTTATATGTGATACATGGAAGCTGAAGCCCGACACAGACGAGCTTATCCATGAAGCAGAAACGTAGTCACAGAGAGCAGACGGGTGGCCAAGGGGCAGGGGAGCAGGCAGGATGGAGTGCAGGCTGGGGCCAGCAGACAGAAGCTCTTGTATGTGGAACGGATGAGTAATAAGGTCTTCCTGTCCAGCACCCTATGAGAAACCATAGTGGAGAGGAATGTTCAAAAGAGAGTAACTGAATCCCTTTGCAGAGGGGACTCATTAAGACAACACTGTGAATCAACTCCACTTCCATAAAAATACTGATTAACAAAGCTTGACTGGCGGCTTCCTCTGTTCCATTCTGTTTCATCACCTATGGTTTCTCCTCCTCGATGTTGGGAGTGGGGGTGGGGATGGAAAGCCGGAGCTCACTGTGTCATCGCCTGGATTGGGTCTCCCCGACCTTCCACAGTGAGTCCCCTCCCTTATTTAACCCATTTCCCCCCAAAAGCCTGAATTAAAGCAGCCCCATCCTCCATCTCCTGAGATCTCCCAATGCTGGAAGGCGGCACCCGCCAGGAGGGGGCTGGCTGCCCCCAGCTCACATCCACACGATGCTGCTGACACAGACAGGCGTCTCTGAAGCAGACGAAGCCCGGAGCGGGCCCCCCAGGGAGAGCCCCCCGGAACTGGGGGCTGCCGTCCCCCCAGGACACTGGCCGTGCCTCTCTGCCCCTCGGCCCCGACTCGGCATGTGACCCAGGGCCTCCCAGGCCAGGGCGCAGGGGCCGCCCCGTTGTGCAATCGGCCTCGCAGACAACATTGCCACTCGGAGAAGCAGTGATCACATCTCCCCTGCAGGTGACTCATGCTTGGCCTTTCATCTTGACAAGCAGGGCTGTGTGAGTCGCTGCTGCAGATGAGTCCTTCCATTTCATCATAGTTTGATATTTTATAGACCGGAGCTCTTCAGCAGATAATTGAAACCATCCCTCGCCTCTCAGGGCAGGAGCCCCCCGAGGGAAGTCTAATAAGACGTTTCCGAATGTTACACATGGCTCTTGTATACGTCAGACTTTTTACATTACTCATTTGACATCCATGTTTGACATTTAAACTTTAAAAGAGGGAGTTTATTACACAGTGATTATAAAAAGAAACAATCAAAACATTCAAAAAAAAGAGCATTTTACAAACATGACTAAATCAGATGGTTTTAATTCATTCATTGCAGGATAATAATTAAAATGAGGTGGATTGATTCAGAACCTCAGAACAAAGTGTATTATTTGCTCCCATGAATTTCTTTCAGTTTAAGTAGTTTCTGAACTTATGTCAACACCATGTCTAAGGTGGAGTTTCCTTACATGGAAAACAAGATGAGTTCCATGGTGTCAACAGCTTATAAACATTTCTTTCAGTTCAATTCAGTTCAATTGCTCAGTCGTGTCCGACTCTTTGCAACCCCATGAATCGCAGCACGCCAGGCCTCCCTGTTCATCACCAACTCCCAGAGTTCACTCAGACTCACATCCATCGAGTCCATGATGCCATCCAGCCATCTCATCCTCAGTCGTCCGCTTCTCCTCCTGCCCCCAACCCCTCCCAGCATCAGAGTCTTTTCCAATGAGTCAACTCTTTGCATGAGGTGACCAAAGTACTGGAGTTTCAGCTTTAGCATCATTCCTTCCAAAGAAATCCCAGGGCTGATCTCCTTCAGAATGGACTGGTTGGATCTCCTTGCAGTCCAAGGG
>SJYX01002530.1:85388-101870 GCA_006410675.1 Oreotragus oreotragus
GTCTGAGTGAACTCCGGGAGATGGTGATGGACTGGGAGGCCTGGCGTGCTGTGATTCATGGGGTCGCAAAGAGTCGGACACGACTGAGCGACTGAACTGAACTGAACTGAAGCAAACAAAAGAGCTATAGACAGAACACTGTAGGACACTAGTGAAGCAAATCAAAGACAACGCGGACAGATGGAGAGACACCACGTTCTTGGATTAGAAGCGTCAATGTTGTGAACGTAACTGTACTATCCAAGACAATCTACAGATTTAATGCAGCCCCTATCAAATCATCAATGGCGTTTTTCACAGAACTAGAACAAAAACGTTCACAATTTCATATGTAAACACAAAAGACCCCAAATAGCCAAAGCAATCATGAGACAGGAAAATGGAGCTGGAGGAATCAAGCTTCCTGACTTTAGACCATGCTACAAAGCTACAGTCATCAAGACAGTATATTGACAAAAAAAAAAAAAAAGAACTATAGACCAATGGAACAAGATAGAAAGCCCAGAGATAAATTCATACTCCTATAGGCACCTTATCTTTGACAAAGAAGGCAAGAATACACAATCTCTTCAATAAATGGTTCTGGGAAAACAGGACAGCTATGTGAAAAGAATGAAATTAGAAGACTTTCTAACACCATACACAAAGATAAACGCAATGAGTTAAAGACCTAAATGTAAGACCAGAAACTGTAGAATTCTTCGAGAAAAACATAGGCAGAACACTCTCTGACACAATTCGCAGCAAGATCCTCTATGCCCCACTTCCTAGAGTAATGAAAATAAAAACAAAAGTGAACAAATGGGGCCTAATTAAAAAGCTTTTGCACAGCAAAAGAAACAATAAAATGAAAAGACAACTTTCAAAATGGGATAAATTAACTGAAAATGAAGCAACTGACTGACAAAGAATTAATCTCCAAAATATACAAGCAGATCATGCAGCTCAATAGCAGAAAAACAAACAACCGAACCAAAAAAATAGGCAGGTGACCTAAGCAGACGTTCTTCCAAAGAAGACACACAGATGGTGAATGAGCACAGGAAAGACGGTCAACACCACTCATCACTGCAGTTCAGTCGCTCAGTCGTGTCCGACTCTGAGACCCCATGGACTGCAGCATGCCAGGCCTCCCTGTCCATCACCAACTCCGTCCAAAAAAATAGGCAGGTGACCTAAGCAGACGTTCTTCCAAAGAAGACACACAGATGGTGAATGAGCACAGGAAAGACGGTCAACACCACTCATCACTGCAGTTCAGTCGCTCAGTCGTGTCCGACTCTGAGACCCCATGGACTGCAGCATGCCAGGC
Organism: Oreotragus oreotragus; assembly: GCA_006410675.1. Lineage (NCBI taxonomy): Eukaryota > Metazoa > Chordata > Mammalia > Artiodactyla > Bovidae > Oreotragus > Oreotragus oreotragus. The sequence goes on from SJYX01002530.1 coordinate 86,701, forward strand.
CTCCCTGTCCATCACCAACTCCGGGAGTCCACTCAAACCCATGTCCATCGAGTCAGTGATGCCATCCAACCATCTCATCCTCTGTCGTCCCCTTCTCCTCCTGCCCTCAATCTTTCCCTGCATCAGGGGCTTTTCAAATGAGTCAGCTCTTCGCATCAGGTGGCCAAAGTATTGGAGTTTCAGCTTCAACATCAGTCCCTCCAATGAACACCCAGGACTGATCTCCTTTAGGATGGACTGGTTGGATCTCCTTGCAGTCCAAGGGACTCTCAAGAGTCTTCTCCAGCACCACAGTTCAAAAGCATCAATTCTTTGGCACTAAGCTTTCCAGTTCAACTCTCACATAAATACATGACTATTGGAAAAACCATAGCCTTGACTAGATGGATCTTTGTTGGCAATCACTCATCACTAAAGAAATGCAAATCAAAACTAATGAGGTATCACCTCACACAGGTCAGAATGGCCATCATCATCAGAAAATCTACAAACAATAAGTGCTGGAGAGGGTGTGGATAAAAGAGAACCCTCTTGTATTGTTGGTGGGAATGTACATTGATACAGCCACTATGGAGAATTGTATGGAAATTTCTTAAAAATCTAGGAATAAAAACATCATATGACCCAGCAATCCCACTGCTGTGAGAAATTTTGAGAAATTATGAGAAAACCATAATTGAAAAATACACATGTGCCCCAGTGTTCACTGCAGCACTATTTACAATAGCCAGGACATGGAAGCAACAAAGATATCTGCCAACAGATGAATGGATAAGGAAGCCGTGGTACATATACACAGTGGAGTATACCTCGGCCATAGGAAGAAACGAATCTGAGTCCGTTCTAATAGGGTTGATGAAACTGGAGCCTATTATACAGAGGGAAGTAAGTCAGAAAGAGAAAAAACAAGTATCGTATATTGACACCCATATATGGAATCTAGAGAGATGGCACTCACGAACCTCTTTGCAGGGCAAGAAGAGAGATCTAGACAGAGAGAACAGACTCCTGGGCACAGAGGGTGGGAGAGAGGGTGAGCCTCTGAACATACATGTTACCGTATGTGAAATAGATAGTTAATGGGGAGTCGTTGTGTAACACAGGGAACTCAGCTCAGCACTCTGTGACAACCTAGAGGTGTGGGAGGGTTGGGAGGTGAGAGGAAGGTAACAGACGGAGAGGGCACATGTATCCCTAAGGCTGATTCATGTTGATGTATGGCAGGAACAACACAGCATTGCAAAGCAATTATCCTCTGATTAAAAATAAATGTAAAAATAAAGGCATGGAGAAAGATATGCCCATAGCAACTATGCAGAAGAAAGCTGGATTAACTACACAAATTTAAAAGAAAAAAACCACAAGAAAAATATTTGAGGATAAAAAGGGATATTAAATCATGATATGAGTTAATTTCCAAGGATATGCAACAACCTCTAAAATGTATGCACACAGCAGCAGAGTGGGAAAATATGTGAGGCAGAAATAAGCAGAATCGCACAGAAAAACAGACAGACTCACTGTTAGGCCTGGAGACCTCAGTGCTCCTCTGTGGGCAACTGACAGATCAGGAAGCCGAAAGTCAGAAGGGTGATGTTTGATCTGACCGAACGATTAATCTACTTGATCCAATCGGCATTTGTAGAATATTTTACCCATCGATCCCAGGCATACACTGTTCTCAATTCACCTGGAACATTCACGAAAACAAACCATGCTTTGGTCGGTAAAACACAAATGACTTTTGTATGTATGTATATAAAAGAATCCTTGTATTTATTTTTACGTTGCACAAATGCCAGTGACACAGTAAGCCCACAGGTCCCACCAAACGTATAACTTAACAGCTAACCTACATCCTGAGCCCCCGCATGACTCACAGCCACGCCCTGTGGAATACGCCCCAGAGCACCCGAGGCAGCCTAACAAAGCGCAGCGTTTCCCGTGTTAACTATCAACGCCCTTGCCTTGGTAAGTTTCCTTCCATGAGAGTTTAAGTTTTTAATACAGTTATCTTTAATACGAATATAAATTGAGGTTTAACATGATCTCATTCATATCATCCAACAATTTAGGACATTGATATTTCAGTGTCCTGTGAGGAAAACAAAAGCATGGCCTCTCATCTAGAGGAGTCCAGCGATCTTCATGACAACTTAAATTCAGGATTTTATACCAAAGTAATAATGTTCTCATCCAAACATAAATTTGAAGTAATTCTCTTAATGTATTAAATTAAGGTAAAAAGCTAATCCCAGCATGCCATTTATATGTGGCCTCATTTTTTGAAGCAAGGTGCAGTGGGCATTTTAAGACCCAGCTTAAACACCACAAACCAGTCCCTCCTAAAGGAAATCAGTCCTGAATATCCACTGGGGGGACTGACGCTAAAGCTGTGGCTCCAGTACTCCGGCCACCTGATGCAAAGAGCTGACGCGCTGGCTCCCGGCGCCCTGCCCGCCCGCCCGCCTGCAGAGCCTCCAGCTGGAGCCTGAGTTCTGCCGCGGGCCTGGGGTCGCCACCCTCCCGCGGGAGCCGCACTTGAACGCGGGGAGGAGCGCCCAGGGGAGCCTGCGGCCGGGGACCCGCCTCCTCTCCCGCGCGCGGAGCTGGGCCCGGGGGCCTCGGTCCGCGGGGCTGAGGCAGCGGCCGAGGCCGAGCTGACACCGCTGAGGGCCCGGCGGGCGGAGGCGCTGCTCCACCCGCCTGGTTTTCTTCGGGGTCCGTGTCTTTGCAGTTCTAACAGGGCCTGCTTCGGAGTGTCCCCAGGCTTCAAAGAGGCACAGATATACGTCACCCCACCCTTTCTGTGCATTTGCTGTGTTTCACAGTTTCATCAGGGAGTTCTCCAAAGACAGGACAGACAATAAGGAGGGCAGGATACACAGATTTGGCGATTCCTGGTGAAAACTGCCAGCGCCATCTTCATTGTCTGCACGCAAAAACATTGCCCAGCGTATTTCTCCAAGTGGATAGAAGCAGCTGTTTCTAGAGTAATAATTTTAGTATCGCCAATAGTTTCTTAAGAGCTTTAAAGTGATGCATTAGTTTTGATAAAAATTTCTACCATTTAGGAGCTTTGCTCTCAGTCTTCATCCCAGTTTGCATGAATGGTGGAAGGTAGCAGGGGGCCGCCCCAGCCCCTTCCTCGCTGCAGGGCGTCCCGAGACGCCGCTGGCTGCTTCCAAACCGGGGGGCTCGCAGCCGTCTCCGTGCTAGGAATCGCTGCTTTCCGCTCCACAACTGGACGAGTTTAAGATAAGAAGAAGCTGGACTTCTCTGGCGCTACAGTAGCTAAGAATCGCCCTGCAAATGCAGGACATGCGGTCTGATCCCCGGTCCGGGAAGACCCCGTGTGCGGGAACAGCTAAGGCCCAGCGCCAGAGCCCGGGAGCCGCAGCCACCACGAGCCCCGAGCCCTGGCGCCCGCGCCGAGTCGAGAGAAGCCTCCGCAGCGAGCAGCCCGCGCACCGCCCTGGAGAGCCGACCCAGCGCGGAGGCCAGAGGAAGCCCCGCGCAGCAGTGAAGCCCAGCGCAGCCAAAACGGAAACCTTATTAATGCAAAACACACAGAATAGTAAAAGGCATACAAAATATGCCCGCAGACCACAGTGGAACTCAACTAGAAATTCATAAGCAAGACTGCTGGAGAATCCTCAGACACCTGGAGCTTGTATTGGCTTGAGCAGGCATCCTACCCCATCCCCCAAAATTCATGTCTACCTTGTGAAAACGATGGTATTATTAACTGTTATATTCATATAATACTAAAATATAACATAATATTTCAACTGAGTGATAATGAAATTGGTATAACAAAATTTGTGGGATGCAGCTATAAATACTAGTGTAAATAGATCCAACCATTCCATCCTAAAGACCAGTCCTGGGTGTTCATTGGGAGGACTGATGTTGAAGCTGAAACTCCAATACTCTGGCCACCTCATGCGGAGAGTTGACTCATTGGAAAAGACCCTGATGCTGGGAGGGATTGGGGGCAGGAAGAGAAGGGGACGACCGAGGATGAGTTGGCTAGATGGCATCACGGACTCGATGGACGTGAGTCTGAGTGAACTCCGGGAGTTGGTGATGGACAGGGAGGCCTGGCGTGCTGCGATTCATGGGGTCACAAAGAGTCAGACATGACTGAAGGACTGAACTGAACTGAACTGAAACTTGCTCTGAAAGGTTTAGAAGAGAAAAACAACAAAACTCAAGGATTTAACTACATAATTGAAGAATTTTACAGAAAAAAATAACAAATTAAACTTTTTAAAAAACAGTAAAAGGAGATTTTAAAAACCAGAGCCAAAATTATGGAATGGGAAAGAAAACGTGCCAGACAGTAGCTACAGGATCAGAAACGGTTCCTCTGAAAAGACTTAACGGCAACAACAAAAAAAGCAAAGTCCCTAAAAAACACAGAATGAGAGAGAAAGGAAGAAACACAAAATTACCCCACCCAGGAAGGGAACAAGGGTCTAAAAATGTTATAGAGGTTTGTGCTAATAAGTGTGAACATGTGGATGAGATGGGTAAATTGCTAGCGTGGCACGCCTGATTGGAACTACACTCGGCGGCCTTTGGTCCCATGTGCCCGCAACTCTCCCGCCCCTCCCCTCGCTGTAGCGGTGGGCTGTTTCCATTGCTCGCAATAGGACAGTGAGTGGCTTGCACAGTGCACTGCGGGCCAGGGAACAACAGGAAGCAGGTGTCTTATCGTGTGGTTTCATCACCGCAGGTGACTACCTCTGGGTGTCACGCGTTCTGTGGGGCCCCAACAAGTATTCATTGGGTTTCCACTGAGTCAGGCCCTGGGGCAGAGTCATGAATAAACAGACAGGAGGTTTCTCATTTTTATCATGGAGTTTGATGTGCCCAATATTGGATTTTTAAAAGTTATGTATTTGCAATGTCTATACACTTATGCTAAACAAGTTGTAACTCATAACCAAAAACATGTGATTACTTAAATATGGCAAATATAATTTTGCTGTACACCTGAAGAAAGCACAGCATTGTAAATCCACTATATCTCAGTATAAAATTAAAGTTAAAAGGGGAGATGTATTAAAGCTGATGACACGGTGCAGCATGCTTCGTCAGGTTCACACGTGAAGGGTCCTGTAGGTGAAGTCAGATATCCCGTACAAAGCATACCCAGCCCCACAGGAGCCACCCAGGAGCTGTCGGCGTGATGCCCTCGACAGAAGCTCACTCGCTGTTTGAGAGCCAACCACAGGGGCCCCAGCAAGTGGCTGTTAAAACACAGTGGATAAAGTTATCTTACCAAAAGTCCCCCAAAGTTTCCTACTCATACCTGACTGATGAGTTCAATATTGACATTTTGTTGAACCTTTGCAATTTGCCTGGGAGAGACTGCAGACACACTTACCCTGTGCACCCTGCAGCCTAGCTCATAGGAGTAAGCAGGACGGAGGTTTACTTGTGCAGCTTGAGAGCAGGATGAAGGGTGCGAGGTGTTCAGAGTGTCTTTGACCCTCTCTGGACACCGGCCGCGGTCTTGATGGTGGCAGGTCAGCGGGGGATTGTGCACGAGAACACGAGTGTGTAGAGCTGCCTGGAACTTGTGCACAGCGCGTCACACCCAGTGAGCACAGTCCTGAACCGCAGCACCCGCCCTCCTCCCACTTCTCTGCTCGCAGTCCTGTGGTTTCACAGACGATGTACTTTAAAGAGGTGCTTCTAACAACATGGATCATAAATTCCGCAAGTTACTCTTTTTTAAATAGGCTTTCTAATTTGAACAATTTTAGTTTCCAGAAAGAATGCAGAGTGCATACAGGGATCCCCAAGGACCCTGGTCCAGTTTCCCCTGTTAGCATCTCACATGAACACAGTGGATTCATTACAGTTAACAGCCAGTACTAATAAACCACGATTACCTCCAAGCCTGTACTTTTCAGATTTGCTTAGTGTTTCCTTTTTTTTTTTAACTTAAATTCATGTTTTCTGTTCCAGGAAATGGAACACCCACACACAAGCATGCACACCCATGCACAGACACGTAATGGGGTCCAGCTTGAACAGAGACGGCTAAGAGACCAAGCAACATTCCAGGAGAGCGGGGCCCGGAGCTCTCCCACGCTGTCAGGACAAACAGTGTCCAGCCTTCCAGAAGCTTGGTAAGGGAGCACACAGAAGGGGGAATCTCAGCAAACAAGCTTCTCAATACCGAAGACAAGGGGCAGCTTCCTAAGCCACAGAGAGAATGCACGCTCTCCAAAGAGCCACAGTGAACAGCCTGCTGGTTAAATTCTCAACAGCAAGAAAGCAGGTCATGAGACAGTCGAAGTGCCTTGAAAGGACCAGGAGAAAATCTCTGCCAGCTAGAATTCAGTGTCGGTGCAAATCGCTTCAGAAACAGACAGGAAAAATGAACAAGAAATACAGAGGGGTCCTCTGGAGAAGGAAAATGATTCCAGAAAGAAGCAGGGGCCCCAGTGGGAATACAGAGCTTTGAGAAGAGGTGAGAAAACATAAATGCGATTAACTGGACAAACAGCCTCTTGAATGCCTTCCCGGTGTAAGATAAACCCAGGCAAAACCACAGCAGCAGCCCACTGCAAGGGCCCCAGCCCAGGAGGACGCTGAGCCGCATGCCTGCCCAACCTCGGCCCCCCGCAGCCGTGCGCCTGGCTCTCAGGCCCTGGCGGCCAGCTGTCCCTGGGTCCCCAGCTAAACCTCGGTGTCAGGGCTGTCTGTGGATTTCGTGGTAAGCTCTCAAATACTGTCTGTGCAGTTCGGCAGCTGTTTAGGCATCCTGTCTGCTCAACCGAGATCCTTGATGCCCCTTTCCCAAGGATGTCAGCTTGGGAGATCTGGGGTCCCTGTTAGAAGCTCTGGTCACGGGCATGAGCTTCCGGTGCCTGTGAGGACTCGGAGGCTCAGGGGCCAGTGTGTCTGTGCTCACCAGGTGGCCCCACCACCCGTGAGGCTGGTGAGCCACTGGGCAGCAGTGCATCCACCAGAATGACTTCATCCCCAAATCTGAACCAGGGCCTCAATATTCTCTTTTATTTTATTTAAAACGTTTGACAAATCAGTTCCAGAACATCAACATCGAACAACCAGACCTTGTCAGGCCATTACCAATGTCACATTCTGTGCTTAAAGATCAAGCTTTCAAATTATTTGACTTTGTTACAAATATTTTCTATCACATTTTGCCTCAAAGTAGAGCAGGACCAGGAGAAGGCAATGGCACCCCACTCCAGCACTCTTGTCTGGAAAATCCCATGGACAGAGGAGCCTGGTGGGCTGCAGTCCATGGGGTCACAAAGAGTCGGACACGACTGAGCAACTTCACTTTCCTTTTCACTTTCCTGCATTGGAGGAGGAAATGGCAACCCACTCCAGGGTTCTTGCCTGGAGAATCCCAGGGATGGGGGAGCCTGGTGGGCTGCTGTCTATGGGGTCACACAGAGTCGGACACGACTGAAGCGACTTAGCAGCAGCAGGGCAGGAACAAGGAAAAGAGATAAGATAAAAATCTGAGTCTAATTAAAACATGTTCCTAATGGAAACAGATAGGAACTGTTTTGGATCCAGCATTATTATCTGCTTGTTTGTTCAACAGGACAATATATTAGTCATGATGCCAAAGGCACGTTCTCAGGACAAAGCCACAGTAAGGAGAGGCTGCCCAGACTCGCTGAAACCCTGAAGCCACGCTGAGGGAGACTCGATTTCTGGCGAATTGTGGAGATACTAGCACCAGTGCGGGCCTGTGTGTGTGTGTGTGTAGGGGTGTATATGTAGGGCTGTGTGTAGGGGTGTGTGTGTAGGGTGTGTGTGTGTAAGGGTTTGTGTAGGGGTGTATAAATGTGTGTAGGGTGTGTGTGTGTAGGGGTATAGGGGTGTGTGTAGGGATGTACGTAGGGGTGTATGGGTGTGTGTAGGGTGTGTGTGTGTAGGGGTGTGTATGCATGTATGTGTGTGTAGGGATGTGTGAGTAGGGGTATCTGTGTACAGGTATGTGTGAGTATGCAGGTGTGTGTGTAGGGTGTGTGTGGGGGGTACAGGGGTGTGTGTAGGGGTGTGTATGCATATGTATGTGTGTAGGGTGTGTGTGTGTAGGGATGTGTAGGGATGTGTGAGTAGGGGTATGTGTCTACAGGTGCATGTGAGTATGCAGGTGTGCGTGTGTGTGTAGGGGTGTGTATGCATATATATGTGTGTAGGGTGTGTGTGTAGGGATGTGTAGGGATGTGTGAGTAGGGGTATCTGTGTACAGGTGNAGTTATTTTCCCAACTGCATACACATTTTTAAGTTTCGTTTCTTTGAGTTTAGACTTTTCAAAACTGAGCTTTAAAATTTATTTGCATTCTGTGCTTCAGTTCAGTTCAGTCGCTCAGTCATGTCCGACTCTGCGACCCCATGAATCGCAGCACGCCAGGCCTCCCTGTGCTTATGAACACAAATTTTAAGACTCCAAAGTCAAAGGTACAGAATGATTTCTATTCAAAGAAGTCTGGCTCTTGTTTTAAGATTAAAAAAAAAATCATGTATCCAACACCATATTACCACCTTTTTCTATAGTTTAATACTTTCAAGTTCTCTAGTATAAGAAGATACATAAATATTTGCACCCTTTTTAAGAAAATGTGCCATAGTATACACTATTTTCCATATTGACACTTGATTTTCATGCAAAAAATGCTATGCAATACGTGATTATAACCCAAAGTAGGTTATTCAGCTCCCATTTGTAGAAAACTACCAGTGGAATAGGAAGAAACTATCACTGAATGATTATTGAATCACTAGATTATATTACTATGTGATTGGCACATTTATGTGCCAGGTATTTTATACTCAGTCACTGCTCCTCAGAATGATACCATCAGAGGAATGACTGTCTCCGAAGATGACTCACTGATTCTCATACACCGAGGAAGCCCCCGTTGACAGGTGAGAGCCTGTCTTGCCTGCCCCTGGCCATCCCTGAAGTGTGGCAGGATGCATGCTGAGCAGGGTCCACACGCACATGTCTCAAGCTGCAGGTTTGCAGTGAAAGACCTCTGGATACTCTTCCTGGGTCAGAGTTGGCCATTTGCTGCTATAATCATTAAAATACAATTTCTAACAATTTTCATTATTCAACCAAAAGCATTCCATTTTTGACCATTTAAAGGAATGACTGAATGTTAAACAATTCTGCTCACTTGGTCAATTTCCAAGAAAAAAAACTTAAAAGTTTAAAATAAATGTGTGTCTGTCCTGTGTGACAAGTTCAGGTGAGGACCCCAGGAGGCGTCTGCAGGTGAAATTCTCACCAATGTGTTGCGTCCCCCTGAGGGTCTCTCTTCATACAGGCATCACGTTTGAACACAAGCTGTGCACTGGCTCGGGCAGTTTGGGTGAGGGTTTTGAAAACACTGGCAGGAACAGTCTGTACAAACTCCCATCAAAGGAGCATCAGAACCAGCCCCTGAAGACTAGTGAATAGAGTCTCATCAGAGATCGCACTGAGTGCCGCAGACATGTCTGCTCTGCGCTGCCGTCGACATCTGCATGTGTTTACAGGTTCTTTGTAAAAACCCAGGAAAATATTAAAAGTAGAACTAAAAAGACCTTCCATGCCTCCTGTGCTGAGAACTGTGGTTGAGGAGATTCACAAAACAGCACCGGAGCTCAGCGCAGGGTGGGCGAGTGAGCACAGCTTGAGAAATAGAGCGGGGTGGGCATGGGACGGCCATCGGCTGCCTCGGGCCGCTGGCTGTTTGTCTTCCCATCACAAATCCTCCTGTGAAACCTCAACTTTCTATTGGCTTCAGCTCTTTAAAATCTGGGGGTGAGTTCCTAGATCACCAGCTCCTACAGAGCATATCACCTTGGGAGACAGGCAGTGTAGCCGGATGGCCATCCCCTTAGTATTCGCAGCGTGCTGTGGGTACTCTCTATTCACGCGGAACATCGCCCAAGTAAGGTAGTTTTACAGAAAATGCTTTAAATGCTAAGAGTAAGGACTGGAGTTGGTGCCATTCGGGGCTGGGCCAGTGCCAGGCAGTGAAACTGAGATGAAAACAGCACAGTTGCCGCTCTTCAGAAGCTTGTAGCTANGGAACATCCCCAAGTAAGGTAGTTTTACAGAAAATGTTTTAAATGCTAAGAGTAAGGACTGGAGTTGGTGCCATTCGGGGCTGGGCCAGTGCCAGGCAGTGAAACTGAGATGAAAACAACACAGTTGCCGCTCTTCAGAAGCTTGTAGCTAGTGAGCCCCAGACTTGAGAGGCGGGAATGGTGGCAGGGAGCCCCGCTAAGCGGAGCAAGGTGGGGGGCACGCGGGCCCCGTGGGGTCTCAGCCTGAGGGCAGGGAGCACTCCCCAGTGGAAGACTTTCATTCCTGACGTAAGCTGAGCCGAGGATCAGGAGCGAATTTGTTTTTCTGGGGGAAAAACAAAACAAAACAAAAAAATATATATATATATATGTCATCCTACTAAAGACTTTGAAAAACTAAACGAATTACAACCCCAAATTTTAAATGCTTAATTAAGCTCAAAGGAAGCTCACGGGAGATTCCAGAGGCTAAAAGTGAACACCGAGGAGGCAGAACTGAATTTTCCGTTTCTCCGGGGACAGTTCTGACTGGACTGGAACCTAAAGTCTTAGGTTTTTACTGACCACACAGTTGAAAGGAGACAAGCCTTTGGGTAAAGAAAGGGAGGATTTGAATAAATCCCCTGACATAAATGTAAGTTACTTGAAGGACTGAAAGGTTCCCCTACCATCGGGAAAACCCACCACCAGCTTAAAAATTTGTTACAACAGTGCTGTCTGTTGATTTGGGGTTCAAGTTTATATAAATCTCCATGACCTAGCATGCAACTTTCAAATACAACTTTCATCACTGATGGAAATATACTATACTTTCCATGTGTGATTATTGAGCACTCAACATGTAACCTTTGCAAATGAGGAACTGATTTTATTTTAATAAATCTTAATGAATTTTGATTTATGTGGCACATTTGGCTAGTGGTTACCACATTGGACAACACAGATTCCATAAACCCCTGGCCAAGAAATCAACTTGAAATCACGCTTGAAGACAGTAATTTTCTGTGGCTGGCCATCTACACAATGTAGGACCCTCAATTTCCTCTAAGATCAACTGGTTAAGAACGAGGTCTATGATTACAAAACACAGGCAGAACAGCAGGAGTCTGTAGAAAACATAGCAACAGTAGGCCCCCAAGGACTTCAAACGCTGAGATTTTCACGTGGAGAATAGAAGACGAGTATCTGTAAACTAAGAAAAAAAGGTTAAAAATACAAGGAAGAAGCCACAGGAAGTGAAAAATTAGCAGGTAGATTTGGATAAGAATCAGACAGAGCCTCTGGCATGCACGCACACACACACATGCACACACGTATTTACACATGCACACACACGTAAACATATAAATATACACGCACACATGAAAACACATGTATCTTCAGTGAAAATTTCTATTATTTTAATCAACAGTTTAGGCATAGTTCAAAAAAGATTCAGAGAACCAGAAGATACTTCTGTAAATATTACTCAGAAAGAAAACAGAATTATAGATAGACTCCTTTGTGTGGAAAGGGCATTAGCTCTAGAGTCTTTTAGCTCAGCCGAGTCTATGCTCTGCATCGCTCTTGCCGTGATGGGGGTGCCACGCTGCAGCTTTTCAGGGCATGACAGCTGGAGGGGGGCCAGCCTCCGCTTCCTTGATGTGTCTGGATGGAGAAGCTGGAGGCGGCCCTGCGTCGCTACCTGCTATTTGTCCAGTTGGCAGAAGAGTGGGAAACAGTAATGAGCTCATCACCTGTGGGAGTCCCCTCCCAGACCCCATCCTCCGTCTGGAGGCAGAGCCCCACCGGTGCCAATAGTTGGGGCCTCAGCTGTGCTCCGTGTATCCAGCTCCTGATTTCAGCCCGCTGTAAACTATGCTACAGTCCATCCAGAAAGTGCTTTTCCCTTCAGCTGCACACATGGGAAGATACAGAGTCATCCTTGCCTCTCCCATTTTTATTAACATGAAGCAATGTGGAAACCAGATCTCTGATGGTCAGTTCCATTCAGGAGCAAAACACCTAAAATGAAAATGCCACTCAAGCTCCTGGTCCAGCTGCCACATGTTATGGCCAGGATCAGGGCTCTCTCTCCTTAAAACCAGATTCCTTCCTCTTGGCAGTGAGAGGTCCGCTAGAAATGGCACCCATGAAGGGAAATGTTTTTCCCAGAGAGAGAGTCAACCTCTGAAGGCAGCAGCTCATGGACCTGCCACCCAGAACAGCCTGGCCTCTAACATGATTCCCCCTAGGTACCCCCAGCACGTGTGGGTCCAAGTGGTTTTCCAGTCACTTACAAAACTATGACCAAGGAAGAGGAGAACAAATTTAAAAAGCAATAGAAATTTAGTTGCCAATAATTTGCAAACACTTTTACATAAAGAAAAAGAGAGAGAAGACGAAGGAGGAAGAGGAGAAGGAGAGAATGGAAAGAAGGAAGGGAGCAAGGAAGGAAGGAAGGAAAGATGGCTCCAGAAGCTCTACCCCAGAATCTGGAGGAGGGCGCACAACCCCCTCCAGTGTCCTTGCCTGGAGAATCCTCACGGAGGGAGGAGCCCGGTCGGCCGCAGTCCATGGGGTCACACAGGGTCGGACACGACTGAAGCAATTTAGCATGCACACAATCCAAGAATCTGAAATAGGTCAGTAGGGTTGCTGATGTAGCTTTTAGCTCCTAGGTAGGAACACTTGCTAAAAGTGTATAATAACACCATTAAAGCATTAAACGTTAAACAAATGCTCTTGAGTGCTCTTCCCCATGTTGAAATGTTGGTGGACATCAGAATTTCAGCAGCACTCATCACAGCCCAGGCTTCGACAGAGCGGAGGTGGCAGAGAGGGAACAGCCCGTGGCCTTGCCCTTTGACCTCTGACTGAGAGACATGCCTGTCGGTCATGAGGAGCCTTTCGGGCTGGCAGCAGATGAAACCGTCTATGTTTGAGACATATGTGATCTGGTTTATACTATCTTCTTTTATTGGCCTTCCTTCTGGTGACTTATCATTCCTGGATGTCTGAGAAGACAGTATTTCCCCTTCTTTTGAGGACGGGAACAGGGCACCAAGTCAATGGGGATGTCTAGAAACCGCCTGGAGGAAGATGGGAAAAGCCCGCACCGCCCCTGGCTGGGGTGAGCCTCTGCGTCCTGGGTCTCCAGGCTCTGGTATAAAGACTGAATCAGACCCGCAGTGCCAGCAGCTCAGGCCAGGTCAAAGGAGAGACCCCCTACACGTCAGGCCACAGACATGCTTCCTCGAGGAGGCCGCTTTTGTAGCAGTTTTCAGAAAACACAACGCCAACACCCGTCGCTGCCGCCCTAGTGGTGGGGAGCGGGCCCAGGGGCTCTGGGGCCGGGTCCTCAGCGGCATCGCTGGAGACACGCAGACAGTCCTGGCTGCTGCCCTGTGCCTTGTCCGGCAGAAGCTGGGATGCAGCCTTCTCTCCCGCCTAAGTCCCTGCGTCTCCTCGGTCTCAGAGGTACGTGCGGTGGGGAAAGCACATGCGGTGCTTGCGGCAACAGGAAAATCAGAGTTGCCCCCGAGATTCCAGGGCGAGTCTCCCGGTAAAGCTGAACTCGATGCACACCCAGGAGGACAGGCCCTGACCGCGTCCGCGTCTCCTGAAAGCGAAGGGCCTCGCCACACCGCTCTGCATCCACAGGCCCACAGGCGGGGCTGGACCGGTCCTGGGGCCGCAGCACGGGCGGCCCCAAGCTCAGGAGGGTCCACCCAGGATACCTGCGGGCGGGAGGAGGCCCCGCCTCGCTCCTCACTAGACTCTCGGGCTTCAAGAACCCAGGGACCAGCCCGCGTGCAGCGGCCTCTGGGGGAAGCAGCAGGCACCTGCTGGCAGGTGAGGCACGGAGCCTCCCCATCCAGGACGGGCAGCAGCGCGCCTGGACGGCCCCGACTCAGCATCCATCAGGGCAGCCAGCAAGGTTCCCCGAGGCCGCTTCCACAGCCCGGTTTCAGCAGCTGTCAGGGGACCCGGGCGTCCTGGCATTTTCCCCACCCCGTCCCTGCTCACCTCAAAGCTCTGCCTATGCCTCCTCAGCGTCTCTGTGGTGTGAGGGCAGGTGCGCAGGGCTTACAAGATGCAAAATATCAGCCAATGCCAGAAATGTCTGCTCTAACCCAAAGCACAGATCCTCGATGCCATCAGGGAGTGGGTTCATGTGAGGTAAATGACAACTCAGCTGCGCGAAGAACTGTCAGAAACTGAGACGAAAGGGCACCCACATCCCACGAGAAAGAGGAGCAGCCTGCAGGAAGCGCAGTCCTCAGAGGACCCTACACGACCCGCCTTCTTGGACGGAGCCCGTGACTGGCGCGTGCTGGGCATTGTCTAGAACGCGCCTTTCTCCAAGTCGCTTTCTCAGCGAAGGCGTTCTGCCTCTGGGGCAGCGGCTCAGTCCTCTGAGCACAGTCGCGCTGAACTGAAACTGGTTGAAAGGACTTCTATGTCCATAAAGGCATTTTCGGTGGTATAAATCTCCTCACAAGATGAATATTTCACCCTGTAATACTGTGGTATTACATTAAAAGATGTGCGCCGGCTGCGACGGACCATGCAGAAGCGTGCCGGCTGAGAGGAGCTACCCCTCACCCAAGGTCAGGGGTGGCGGCCGGGAGATACCCTTGCCCAAGGTAAGGAGCAGCGGCTGCACTCTGCAGTAGCAGCCGTGAAGAGATACCCCACGTCCAAGGCAAGAGAAATCCAAGTAAGACGGTAGGTGTTGCAAGAGGGCATCAGAGGGCAGACACACTGAAACCATACTCACAGAAAACCAGTCAATCTCATCACACTAGGACCACGGCCTTGTCTAACTCAATGAAGCCAAGCCATGCCTGCAGGGCAACCCAAGGCGGGTGGGTCATGGTGGAGAGGTCTGACAGAATGTGGTCCACTGGAGAAGGGAATGGCAAGCCACTTCAGTATTCTTGCCTTGAGAACCCCATGAACAGTATGAAAAGGCAAAATGATAGGATAGCAAAAGAGAAACTCCTCAGGTCATTAGGTGCCCAATATGCTACTGGAGATCAGAGGAGAAATAACTCCAGAAAGATTGAAGGGACGGAGCCAAAGCAAAAACAATACCCAG
>SJYX01002530.1:108336-138331 GCA_006410675.1 Oreotragus oreotragus
AGAATGCTCAAATTACCACACAATTGCACTCATCTCACATGCTAGTAAAGTAATGCTCAAAATTCTCCAAGCCAGGCTTCCACAATACATGAACCGTAAACTTCCAGATGTTCAAGCTGGGTTTAGAAAAGGCAGAGGAACCAGAGATCAAATTGCCAACATCTGCTGGATCATGGAAAAAGCAAGAGACTTCCAGAAAAACATCTATTTCTGCTTTATTGACTATGCTAAAGCCTTTGACTGTGTGGATCACAATAAACTGTGGAAAATTCTGAAAGAGATGGGAATACCAGACCACCTGACCTGCCTCTTGGGGAATCTGTATGCAGGTCAGGAAGCAACAGTTAGAACTGGACATGGAACAACAGCCTGGTTCCAAATAGGAAAAGGAGTACGTCAAGGCTGTATATTGTCTCCCTGCTTATTTAACTTCTATGCAGAGTATATCATGAGAAACGCTGGGCTGGAAGAAGCACAGCTGGAATCAAGATTTCGGGGAGAAATATCAATAACCTCAGATATGTAGATGACACCACCCTTATGGCAGAAAGTGAAGAGGAACTCAAAAGCCTCTTGATGAAAGTGAAAGGGGAGAGTGAAAAAGCTGGCTTAATGCTCAACATTCAGAAAACTAAGATCATGGCATCTGGTCCCATCACTTCTTGGGAAATAGATGGGGAAACAGTGGAAATAGTGTCAGACTTTTTTTTAGGGGGGGGGGCTCCAAAATCACTGCAGATGGTGACTGCAGCCATGAAATTAAAAGATGCTTACTCTTTGGAAGGAAAGTTATAACCAACCTAGATAGCATATTAAAAAGCAGAGACATTACTTTGTCAATAAAGGTCTGTCTAGTCAAGACTATGGATTTTCCAGTGGTCATGTATGGATGTGAAAGTTGGACTATAAAGAAAGCTGAGCACAGAAGAATTGATGCTTTTGATCAGTGGTTCTGGAGAAGACTTGAGAGTCCCTTGAATTACAAGGAGATCCAACCAGTCCATTCTAAAGGAGATCAGTCCTGGGTGTTCACTGAAAGGACTGATGCTAAAGCTAAAACTCCAATACTTTGGCCACCTCATGCGAATGGTTGGCTCATCGGAAAAGACCCTGATGCTAGGAGGGGTTAGGGGCAAGAGGAGAAGGGGATGACAGAGGATGAGATGGCTGGATGGCATCACCGACTCGATGGACATAAGTTTGAATGAACTCTGGGAGTTGGTGATGGACAGGGAGGCCTGGCATGCTTCGAGTCATGGGGTAACAAAGAGTCAGACACGACTGAGTGACTGAATTGAACTGAACTGAACTGAGTGCTGTGGTATTTTTTTAAGTTTTCCATATACATCTCTACAGAAGAGCAGACAGTAAATGCTAATAAATTACCCCAATATCAGACAAGTCATGAGATGATCCACTATCTTTTTTCCATCAGAAGAACCAGATGGTAATAAAAGATTGAATAAAATACATGTGAATTAAGTAAATAATAAATAATTTAATAAATTGTGATACAGCCACTCCCTCCTAATTTGTTCCAAGTGTCCTTAACAGATTGAATTAATAATCCATAATTCTAAGCCTATGAGTTAAAAGAAAATAATGAAAATTATAATTTATAATAATTCAAGTTTATACTTGATGTAAATCATTGACATGAAACAATTAAAAATGCATATTATACATTTTAAGACAGTATTTTGAAAATGTGTATTGTCTCTAGTTAGGAACAGAATATAAGGAAAATATTTTTAATGCTTGATATAAATAGCATAAAAGTCATTCTTATGCCTTTTCAGTTTGTTTATCCACCCTATTTCCAGAAATCTCCTTTGGTAGCCTAGATAAAGTTGTTTAAATATTTGCTGAATCTGATCCCCCAGCCTTTCAACCTTGAGTTGGGTCCATAAAAGGGGAGCATTTTAAAATTTTGTTGGTTTCTGACTACTTTGAATTCTAATTCCCTACATGCACTGAGGACGCATGGTACATTTTTGGCATCAGATGAAATATTCATAGTGAAGTGTTTACATGTTTCATACTTGTAAAATTCTCATGCACGAATACTATTCCCCAATGATGATCACAGAATTTAAGAAAGCAGGTGCAGTTTACAAGTACTGGGAGAATTATAAAAAAACCATTTTTGCTTAAAAACGAACATCAAAGCCCCAATTATCATGATACAAATAATCCTCCTTTGCTTGTCATGTTAAATGTCTAAAAATGTTGACTTGATTCCAAATATAAAATTTCCTTTGGGAAAGTCTTCAAGAATGTTAGACGTCAAACATACATGCGCACACGTGTTCACAGCAGCGCCATTCTCAAAGCCAAAAGGTGGAAACCACCATTCAGGTTAGTTTCTACCAGCTGACAAGTGGACAAACAGATGCGGCCCGTCCACGTCATGGGATGTGATTCTGCCCCAAGAAGGAGCGAGGCATTCACACAGGCTGCAGTGTGTGAACGGGCCTTGGAAACACGAGACCAAAGGGCCCTGGCCGAAGGCACGGTGGCGGCTGTCAGGGCTGGCCGGGGGCAGGTGGCCGCTTCGGGCACACGGTTCCTTCTGGGGAGGGGGGCGCTGCTGTTTGGGACCAGACAACGGTGGTGGCGGCACAGCGTCGTGCCGAAAGCCACTGTTTCACTCACTCTGAAGCGGTGAACTGTGTGTCTTCCAAATGTAACCTCAACCAAGAATGAAGGGAGCAATTCTCAGAGGCCTTGAGTCAGAAAGCTCACAAAGAATTATAAAAACTCCCAGGGCAGTGCTGCAAGGCAGGGTCTGCGAACCCCAGAGCTGGACGCCCTGGTCCAAGTTCAGACCCTGCCAGGGACATCACAGCCGTCGAGGCCGGTGCCTGGGAGACGAGATGGACCGTGTGGGGCCGCCTGCCTCATGCTCAGCTGTGAGCGTGAATGAAGTACGTACACACAGACACACACACTTTTAAACTACATAAACACCAAACTGAGCTACAGAAATGCACAAACAGCCAAGCATGGCACTGTGATCAGTCCTGGGTGTTCATTGGAAGGACTGATGTTGAAGCTGAAACTCCAATACTTTGGCCACCTGATGTGAAGAGCTGACTCATTTGAAAAGATCACCGACTTGATGCACATGAGTTTGGGTAAACTCCAGGAGCTAGTGATGGACAGGGAGGCCTGGCGTGCTGCTGTTCATGGAGTCGCAAAGAGACACGACTGAGCGAGTGAACTGAACTGAACTGATATGTGTTTATATGTATATATACCCAAATGTTATATCAACAAATACATACAAAATGCATGTGTGCATATGAAATTCACTTTAAAATTATTCACAAATGATGGCTTTCTAAATTAATCCCAAATCTACTTGGAAGAAGAAAAGAATGTCAAATTTGGGTGGTCTCCTTAATTCTTATCATTGGCAGAGACGTAGACATGCACACACAGAGCCGTGTAGGCATAAAGCTACAATATTAACAACAGATTTGATCAGATTCTGTAATGCACATGCTTACCATAGTTTGTTTTTCCAAATGCACAGAAATACTGTATTTATTGGTGTCTGTCTCAGCCTCTCCATGAATATTTGGAATTCTACCTTTATATCTGGTTTTATTCCTATCAGTGGCAGATGTAGCTCTGATCACTTCGTAGGATTGCAAAAGACAAGATGCTTGAGGCCAAACCAAAGTATAATTTCTTTCAAGAGACATAGTATGCAGTGGCCAGTACCTGGAGCCCACAGACAGTCTCATGATTTCAAATGAAGTCCTGTGGCTGGAGCAGGGAGAGGAGACGGCAGTCACCATCCCGCCTGGCCTTTTCTTTCTCTTTCTTTCCAGTGCCAGCTGACAACAGGGCAGAGCCCTCAGGAGGGAGGTCAGTGAAGAGCCTTGATGGCAGTTTCATGCTGGCGCCCTGGGGAGCCAGGCGCAAGGCCTGGCGGGCGGCAGTCCCTTTCAGGGGTTGCCTCAGAAGAACTTACAGAAATCAGGTGAAGAAAGACGAGTGAAAACAGAACCATGAAATGCATTCGCATTGTTTTCTAACCAATCAGTATGGAACGAGGCGAGAACACACTGGTCTACCTTTTTGACTTGGGCAGACCTGAGGCCTGATAGTCCTCAGGCTACATTTCTGGAGGGCGAGTGACTCTCTGTTCACTGGGATGAGCCCATCTGCAACCTCAGCTTCAGTAAAATGAGACTCCTGACCCCCCTGCTCATCCCAACAGTCCCTGGATGGATCTGGGGAGACAGGATAACAAGCATCCCATGACGACTGTGGGGAATAATTTCATGCCTGAACTCAGCCCATGGTTCATAGCACAGTCTCTTAAATGTAGATATATTTTATGATACTAAAAGAATGATAAACAAAATAATTGGCCTTAATCAAGGAATTCCTGCAATATCCAATTCCTTTGAGAATGATAAAGAGATTTTTGTCTCTTAGAAGTACATGGATTCTTTGCACCCAAAATTCTTCAATGACACAGTAGAATTACTCTAAATTTACTACTAGAATAATAATTTACTACTAGAATAATATAATTCTACTGAATGTTCTCTAAATCCCCAAATACTTTTTAAAAAACATGTGTTGCATAAATCATGATAAAAGAAAAACAAGCATGTGCTCCCAATATTACTTGAATATTTCCTCAACTGGAGCACATGATCTTGGTTGAGAAGATACACACCATGTGGAATCAATCTCACAAATTATTTGGAATCCTCTCAAAAATGGGAAATGCCAATCATGGAATAGTTCAATATCAAGCAACATGAGTAGAATGCTATCAAATATAAAATATTTACTTAGGAGAGGACCATCTACAAAGGCACCAAGGAGGAACCAGTAGAAAGAGCATTTCTATGCCATCCCAGCCAGCCCCTGCCCTTCAAAACACCTCAGTCGATGCATTTTCCATGCCGGCGGCTCAGGCCAAAGACGCACAGTTTGCAGAATTGTCCCAAGGCCTCGTCTCGCCTTTCTCCACCCACATCATCCTCCGGTTCTACCACAAACAGTCTCTGAGCAGGTGATTTGGGGACAACCTTGAGCCTTGAGTTTGCTTTTGGACCCACAGATACTATGTCCATTCCTGTTTTCCTCGGTGTTGGAACTCATCTTTCCCCTTTCAACCCTAGAGTTTCCCATGACCCCCTGAAGAGGGTGAACTCTGGCCTGGAAGAAGCGTGCTCTTTCACCGTCCACTGCATCTTGCTAGTGGGAGGGTCAGCCACTGTGGAAGACAGCAGAGCAGTCAGATGTTTGACCCAAACCCACAGTCCCGGAGTCTCTCTTTCCCTGCTTCAGCCCCAACCCAGGCTTCCCTTTGCCTTGCACTGGGAGTGAACCCCTGACCCAGGCTCCCCTTTGCCTTGCACTGGGAGTGAGCAGCCCTCAGCGGAGTGAGCGGGACACCTGTCCCCTTCCTGCCTGTGTTCCAGAGGTGAGGGTGGCCATTCACCCTGACCTTGCTGCAAACGCTCATCAGCTCCACCCTCCCACCTCTCTTCCTCCCAGAAAGTCAAAGGGGACAGTAAAATGTCTAAGCGTCAGCTCAGCTGGGTGACCCGCATGTGTCGGAGCTGAATGTTTGCAAGATCTGAAGGGCAGTCGTCCACTGGTCGGGGAACAGAGCAGTGTGGGGGCCAGCTCTGCACCCCTCCAGAGAGAAATGCCATTTCATTAACACACCAGCTCTGTCAGAACTGGGATCACACCCCACAGAGCTTCCCAAGGGCTTAGATTACTCCAGAGCTAATGCACTTGGAACAGAAATGAAGCAGGACAAAGGCTAATAGACTGCTATGCAGAGAGCACACTGGTCACAGCAAGTGCCCTCCTCCAGCAGCCCAAGAGATGACTCTACACGCGGACATCAGCAGATGGTCAACACTGCAATCAGACTGATTATATTCTCTGCAGCCAAAGATGGAGAAGCTCTAAACAGTCAGCAAAAACAAAACCTGGAGCTGACTGTGGCTCAGAGCATGAGCTCCTTATTGCAAAATTCAGACTCAAATTAAGGAAAGTAGGGAAAACAACTAAACCATTCACCCTTCAGGCACAACCTAAATCAAATCCCTTAGGATTACGAAGTAGGAGTGGCAAATATACTCAAGGGGTTAGACCTAGTAGGCGGAGTGCCTGAAAACTATGGCTGGAGGCTCATAGCACTACACACCAGGCGGTGACCGAGCCATCCCAGAGAAGAGATTCTGTCTGAGGAGGTTTCACAAATAGCCGAGGAAAGAAGAGAAGTGAAAGGGAGGGCGAAAGGGAGAGATGTGCCCAGCTGGATACAGAGTTCCAGAGAACAGCAAGGAGAGATAAGAAAGCCTTCCTAGGTGAACAAGGCAAAGAAATAAGGAAAACAGCAGAGTGGGAAAGACGAGATCACTTCAAGACAATTAGAGATACTAAGGGAACATCCTTATGGCACAAAGTGAAGAAGAACTAAAGAGCCTCTTGACCAAAATGAAAGAGGAGAGTGAAAAAGTTGGCTTAAAGCTCAACATTCAGAAAACTAAGATCATGGCATCCAGTCCCATCACTTCATGGCAAATAGATGGGGAAACAGGGGAAACAGTGGCTGACTTTATTTTTCTGGGCTCCAAAATCACTGCAGATGGTGATTGCAGCCATGAAATTAAAAGACACTTGCTCCTTGGAAGGAAAGTTATAACCAACTTAGACAGCATATTAAAAAGCAGAGACATTACTTTGCCAACAAAGGTCTGTCTAGTCAAGGCTATGGTTTTTCCAGTAGTCATGTATGGATGTGAGCGTTGGACTATAAAGAAAGCTGAGCATCGAAGAATTGATGCTTTAGAACTGTGGTGTTGGAGAAGACTTTTGAGAGTCCTTTGGACTGCAAGGAGATCTGGCCAGTCCATCCTAAAGAAGATCAGTCCTGTGTGTTCATTGGTAGGACTGATGTTGAAGCTGAAACTCCAATACTTTGGCCACCTCATGCGAAGAGTTGACTCACTGGAAAAGACCCTGATGCTGGGAGAGATTGGGGGCGGGAGGAGAAGAGGACAACAGAGGATGAGATGGTTGGATGGCATCACCATCCAAGGGACATGGACATGGGTTTGAGTGGACTCCGGGAGTTGGTGATGGACAGGGAGGCCTGGCGTGCATGGTTCATGGGGTCGCAAAGAGTCAGACACGCCTGAGCGACTGAACTGAGCTGAGCTGAAGGGAACATCTCATGCAAGGCTAGGCACAATAAAGGACCGAAGTAGTAAGGACCTAACAGAAGAGAAGCGATTAACAGGACTATGCAAACATGATCTTAAGGACCAGGACAGCCGCAGTGGTGCACCTCCTAGAGCCAGACATCCTGGAATGTGAAGTCAAGCGGGCTTAGGAAGCATCACTGTGAACAAAGGCAGTGGAGATGATGGAATTCCAACTAAGCAGTTTCAAATCCTGAAAGATGATACTGTTAAAATGCTACACTCATCATGTCAGCACATTTGGAAAACTCAGCAGTGACCACAGGAGTGGAAAAGGTCAGTTTTCATTCCAATCCCAAAGAAGGACAATGTCAAAGAATGTTCAAAATACGTACAACTGCACTCATTTCACATGCTAGCAAGGTAATGCACAAACTCCTTCAAGCTAGAATTCAGCAGTATGTGAACCAAGAACTTCCAGATGTACAAGCTGGATTTAGAAAAGGCAGAGGAACCAGAGATCAAACTGCCAAAATCCATTGGATCACAGAAAAAGAAAGGGAATTCCAGAAAAAACATCTATTTCTGTTTCATTGACTACACTAAAGCCTTTGACTGTGTGGATCACAACGAACCATGGGAAATCCTTCAAGAGATGGGAATACCAGCCACCTTACCTAACTCCTCAGAAACCTGTAGGTCAAGAAGCAACTGAACTAGACATGGAACAACAGAATGGTTCCAAACTGGGAAAGGAGTACATCAAGGCTGCATATTGTCACCCTGCTTATCTAACTTATATGCAGAGTACATCATGCAAAATGCCAGGCTGGATGAAGCACAAGTTGGAATCAAGATTGCTGGGAGAAATATCAATAAATTCAGACATGCAGATGACACCACTCTAATGGCAGAAAGTGAAGAGGAAGTAAAGAGTCTCTTGATGAGGGTGAAAGGGGAGAGAGGAAAAGCTGGCTTAAAGCTCAGCATTCAGAAAGCGAAGATCTTGGCATCCAGTCCCATCACTTCATGGCAAATAGAGGGGAAAAAATACAAGCAGAAAAAGTAGAAACAGCGACAGACTTTATTTTCTTGGGCTCCAAAATCACTGCAGACAGTGACTGAAGCCATGAAATTAAAAGACTCTTACTCCTCAGAAGGAAAGCTATGACAAGCCCAGACAGTGTGTCAAAAAGCAGAGATATCACCTCGCCAGCAAAGGCCTGTATAGTCAAAGCTATGGTTTTTCCGCTAGTCATCTATCGTTGTGAGAGTTGGACCATAAAGAAGGCTGCATGCATGAGAAACTGCTTCAGTCGTATCCAACTCTTTGTGACCCCAGGGATTGTATCCCGCCAGGCTCTTCTGTCCATGGGATTCTCCAGGCAAGAAACTGGAGGGGGTTTCCATGCCACCCTCCAAAAAGAAGGCTGAGCACCAAAGAATTGATGCTTTTGAATTGTGGTGCTGGAGAAGACTCCTGAGAGTCCCTCAGACAGCAAGATCAACCCATCAATCCTAAAGGAAATCAACCCTGAATATTCATTGGAAGGACTGATGCTGAAGCTGACGTTCTAGTACTCTGGCCACCTGATGCAAAGAGCTGACTCATTAGAAAAGACCCTGATGCTGGGAAAGATTGAAGGCAGGAGGAGAAGGGGACGACAGACGGTGAGATGGTTAGATAGCAATTAGGTAGCATCACCAACTCAACCGACATGAATTTGAGCAACCTCCAGGCGATAATGGAGAATAGAGGAGCCTGGTGTGGTGCAGGCCCTGCGGTTGCAAAGAGTCAGACATGACTTAGCAACCGAACAACAACATTTCACTTCACCTCTGCCGAGGTCGCTTCCCACAGGTGACGGGCCAAGGACAAACAGCCAGCAGCTGACGTCGGCCACCCCCAGTGGGCACCGCGTTCCGTGTGGAGCAGGATAAATCCTAACACGAGTGCATCTGCCAACGGCAGGAGGACCTCCACTTAGGGGCCAGTGACTCCAACCCAGTCTGTGCAGCGCCGGTGACTCTCGCGGGGAGAGCGACAACCTGGGCTGTGGTCCCAGGGTGGAAAGAGCACCATCCCGGTGCTCCCCAGTGCCCAGGGGCTCACACACACCCCCTCTTTCCACAGCAGTCAGTCACCCTGAAACAGGAGGGCATGTGGCCTGGCTTATTTCTTTTCTACTGACTCAACCCTTATGGCAGAAAGTGAAGAGGAGCTAAAAAGCCTCTTGATGAAAGTGAAGGAGGAGAGCGAAAAAGTTGGCTTAAAGCTCAACATTCAGTCAACATTAAACGAAGATCATGGCATCTTGTCCGATCACTTCATGGGAAATAGATGGGGAAACAGTGGAAACAGTGTCAGACTTTATTTTGGGGGGCTCAGACTTTATTTTGGGGGGCTCCAAAATCCCTGCAGGTGGTGACTACAGCCATGAAATTAGAAGACACTTACTCCTTGGAAGAAAAGTTATGACCAACCTAGATAGTATATTCAAAAGCAGAGACATTACTTTGCCAACTAAGGTCCGTCTAGTCAGGGCTATGGTTTTCCCTGTGGTCATGTATGGATGTGAAAGGTGGACTGTGAAGAAGGCAGAGTGCCGAAGAATTGATGCTTTTGAACTGTGGTGTTGGAGAAGACTCTTGAGAGTCCCTTGGAATGCAAGGAGATCCAACCAGTCCATTCTGAAGGAGATCAACCCTGGGATTTCTTTGGAAGGACTGATGCTAAAGCTGAAACTCCAGTACTTTGGCCACCTCATGCGAAGAGTTGACTCATTGGAAAAACTCTGATGCTGGGAGGGATTGGGGGCAGGAAGAGAAGGGGATGACCAAGGATGAGATGGCTGGATGGCATCACAGACTCNGAGGATGAGATGGCTGGATGGCATCATGGACTCGATGGACGTGAGTCTGAGTGAACTCCGGGAGATGGTGATGGACAGGGAGGCCTGGCGTGCTGCGATTCATGGGGTCACAAAGAGTCGGACACGAGTGAGCAACTGAACTGAACTGACTGACTCCTTTGTGGGCACACTCTGACTTCTAAGACTTGCAGCCAACAAAATAAGCACTGAGCGCCCCATCTGTGCCTCACTGAAGCTCATGCCATGGGGCCTTACTGGCCACACTCAGCCATAACTGCACCCCGCAGGGCCTCTTTTTCTAACCACCCCATTAATTTTCTCTTATTGCCCACTGCTGGATTCTTATCGTCTTAGCCCAAATGCAGAGGTGAACTTGAAGCTCAAAAGTTAGGATTTCTCACCTAGTGTGTGAGGTGTGCATATGTGTGCACACTGGTTTAATTTCACCTACAGAGATGTTTTCTTATCAAACCCTCAGGACCGTTCCACCTTCCCAGCTCTGTGTCAGGGTGCATTGGAGTGGCCCTGGGCACTGGTGGGCACCAGTTAGAGGGCTTGGATGGGAGCCTCTGCTCTGTTCGCTCGGGGGGTTGAGTGGCGTGGTCCCCAGGTCCCTCCGAGGGGTGGCTGGCATGGTTTCCTGAGACCCTGGATCCCTCCGGGGGATGGGTGATGTGGTGCCCTGGGTTCCTGGGTCCCTCCGAGGAGTGGGTGGCACAGCCTCCTGGGTCTCTGGGTGTGTGGTGTGGTCCTCGGGTCCCTCCGGGGGTGTGGAGCCATCGTCAGGCGTTCTAGGGCAGGAGCGGCCTCCAAGCACAGACCCTCCTCCTGCCACACTCACAGTTGCATGCTCAGTCATACCTAGTTTTGTTCATGGTTGAAAACCTTTGTTTCTGAGAAGGCCCTTTAAGCAAGTAGGTTCCCCAAACCTGGGCCTGTGTGGTGGGGACCCCACCCCACCCAAAGGCCCCTCCCTGACATCCAGAGCCACCCTGAGGGACAGACCTGGTCTCAGAGCCTTGAAGTCAGCACGGTGCCTCGGCCAGAACCCTGAGCCAGTGCGCCGGCGCCTCCAGGGCCTGGGGCGGTCAGCTCTGGGCCGCTTGCTCTCACCCTGCCACACTCTCCGCCTGGGTGACCCTGGCCATGGTGGGCGCCTGCTCCCTCAGCCCCATTGCTCTCATCGCCTTCAACACGGAGGAACACTGAGTCTGGGGCTCCCCTCCAGAGCAGATCAGAGGCCCCCAAGTTCCTCCTTAGGATCCAGCTCAGTGTCATTCTCTCCATACCAGCCCTCCACGGGTGTCAGAGAGCCGGGCTGCTGGGAGATTCAGGCAGAGGAACTGGGGGAATCTGAATAGTGTTTAAGGAACCAAATGGTACTCGGTATTTCCATCTGGGCTTTTCCATAGGGTGGCAACCACACCTCCCTTCCCAGGCCTGTGGGGCAGTGGGGTTTCAGAAGCATCCAGATCAGGTGATAAACTGCACGCGTCCCATTTACACACGGCAGTTACACACACAGCTCACCGTGGAAGCTATGTCATCATTCACACTATCATTATCATTGGCATCCTGAGTGTGAGTATTATTTAGAATAATTTAATTGTACCTAAAACACCATTTAATAAGCCGCAGCAGTGCAAGACTGTTTAAGAGACAAAGTGGGATGGGATGGTTCCCTGGNACACACAGCTCACCGTGGAAGCTATGTCATCATTCACACTATCATTATCATTGGCATCCTGAGTGTGAGTATTATTTAGAATAATTTAATTGTACCTAAAACACCATTTAATAAGCCGCAGCAGTGCAAGACTGTTTAAGAGACAAAGTGGGATGGGATGGTTCCCTGGGAGGAAGCATTAAGCCCACGGCCGTGGGACACGCCTGGATCACTCTGTAGGAGGCCGCAACCATAATCCCGTCAGCCATGGGACAGAGCCAGAGCTTTGTGGCCCAAGGAAACTGCCGCCTTGGCCCTGCGTTTGCCCTTCAGCTAAGAAGCGAAATCAGAGACAGCTGCACAAAACCACGGTGGCAGAACCACTCAGCGTTGTCTCGGCTGCGTGGACACACAGTGACCTTTCCTGTTATTAAACGTGCCTAGGTATTGTCATCATGCAAAATGCCAGGCTGGATGAAGCACAAGTTGGAATCAAGATTGCTGGGAGAAATATCAATAAATTCAGACATGCAGATGACACCACTCTAATGGCAGAAAGTGAAGAGGAAGTAAAGAGTCTCTTGATGAGGGTGAAAGGGGAGAGAGGAAAAGCTGGCTTAAAGCTCAGCATTCAGAAAGCGAAGATCTTGGCATCCAGTCCCATCACTTCATGGCAAATAGAGGGGAAAAAATACAAGCAGAAAAAGTAGAAACAGCGACAGACTTTATTTTCTTGGGCTCCAAAATCACTGCAGACAGTGACTGAAGCCATGAAATTAAAAGACTCTTACTCCTCAGAAGGAAAGCTATGACAAGCCCAGACAGTGTGTCAAAAAGCAGAGATATCACCTCGCCAGCAAAGGCCTGTATAGTCAAAGCTATGGTTTTTCCGCTAGTCATCTATCGTTGTGAGAGTTGGACCATAAAGAAGGCTGCATGCATGAGAAACTGCTTCAGTCGTATCCAACTCTTTGTGACCCCAGGGATTGTATCCCGCCAGGCTCTTCTGTCCATGGGATTCTCCAGGCAAGAAACTGGAGGGGGTTTCCATGCCACCCTCCAAAAAGAAG
Source organism: Oreotragus oreotragus (assembly GCA_006410675.1). NCBI lineage: Eukaryota > Metazoa > Chordata > Mammalia > Artiodactyla > Bovidae > Oreotragus > Oreotragus oreotragus. The sequence continues at coordinate 121,139 of SJYX01002530.1, forward strand.
GCTGAGCACCAAAGAATTGATGCTTTTGAATTGTGGTGCTGGAGAAGACTCCTGAGAGTCCCTCAGACAGCAAGATCAACCCATCAATCCTAAAGGAAATCAACCCTGAATATTCATTGGAAGGACTGATGCTGAAGCTGACGTTCTAGTACTCTGGCCACCTGATGCAAAGAGCTGACTCATTAGAAAAGACCCTGATGCTGGGAAAGATTGAAGGCAGGANGGAAATCAACCCTGAATATTCATTGGAAGGACTGATGCTGAAGCTGACGTTCTAGTACTCTGGCCACCTGATGCAAAGAGCTGACTCATTAGAAAAGACCCTGATGCTGGGAAAGATTGAAGGCAGGAGGAGAAGGGGACGACAGACGGTGAGATGGTTAGATAGCAATTAGGTAGCATCACCAACTCAACCGACATGAATTTGAGCAACCTCCAGGCGATAATGGAGAATAGAGGAGCCTGGTGAGGTGCAGGCCCTGCGGTTGCAAAGAGTCAGACATGACTTAGCAACCGAACAACAACATTTCACTTCACCTCTGCCGAGGTCGCTTCCCACAGGTGACGGGCCAAGGACAAACAGCCAGCAGCTGACGTCGGCCACCCCCAGTGGGCACCGCGTTCCATGTGGAGCAGGATAAATCCTAACACGAGTGCATCTGCCAACGGCAGGAGGACCTCCACTTAGGGGCCAGTGACTCCAACCCAGTCTGTGCAGCGCCGGTGACTCTCGCGGGGAGAGCGACAACCTGGGCTGTGGTCCCAGGGTGGAAAGAGCACCATCCCGGTGCTCCCCAGTGCCCAGGGGCTCACACACACCCCCTCTTTCCACAGCAGTCAGTCACCCTGAAACAGGAGGGCGTGTGGCCTGGCTTATTTCTTTTCTACTGACTCAACCCTTATGGCAGAAAGTGAAGAGGAGCTAAAAAGCCTCTTGATGAAAGTGAAGGAGGAGAGCGAAAAAGTTGGCTTAAAGCTCAACATTCAGTCAACATTAAACGAAGATCATGGCATCTTGTCCGATCACTTCATGGGAAATAGATGGGGAAACAGTGGAAACAGTGTCAGACTTTATTTTGGGGGGCTCAGACTTTATTTTGGGGGGCTCCAAAATCCCTGCAGGTGGTGACTACAGCCATGAAATTAGAAGACACTTACTCCTTGGAAGAAAAGTTATGACCAACCTAGATAGTATATTCAAAAGCAGAGACATTACTTTGCCAACTAAGGTCCGTCTAGTCAGGGCTATGGTTTTCCCTGTGGTCATGTATGGATGTGAAAGGTGGACTGTGAAGAAGGCAGAGTGCCGAAGAATTGATGCTTTTGAACTGTGGTGTTGGAGAAGACTCTTGAGAGTCCCTTGGAATGCAAGGAGATCCAACCAGTCCATTCTGAAGGAGATCAACCCTGGGATTTCTTTGGAAGGACTGATGCTAAAGCTGAANGAGCTGCAACGGTTTGAGCAGCAAAGCAAAGCTGTGCTGGGTCGTAACCCAGGGCATAAAAGAAGTGCCCACGCCTCCACACAGATGCAAACCCAGGATGGAACAAGCCAGCAAGCCGGGGAGAGCACACAAATCTGAGCACAAGGACCAGGCTCCCAGCTGTGGACTGTGTGCGGTGGCCCCTTCCTGTGGGGTCACCTGGCCGTGGAGACCCTGCCCGACGCAGAGGGCAGGCGCTTGCTCATCACGTGGCTTCACCCGCTGACATGGGAGCCTGAGTCACCTGCTACAGACTCTGAAACCCAAGGTTTAGCTCTGTCCCACAATAAATGGCTAGTTATCAAAGGTTTAGAACAAGGATATGGTAGAGAGGAAGAGCGTTTAAGGTAGGAGCTGTTTGCAGGAAGACGAAGCCACGTGTGGAAAGCACCGCATGTCTTGCTCATCGAAATGGCACAGATGTTTCTCCAAATAAGCTAAGAGGCAGTACCTAATAGCTAAACCCGACACCTTCCACCACTCGAAAATCTGCGCCTTCACATGCCCATTTCCCCTGAGGCTGAGGCACAGCTGGTGACATTCAGGGGGCTCCGTGGCCAGAGCAGGATGAAGGGACCCTCTTCCTCCCCGCGTCCCCCTCCTGAAAACTGGAAGAAGGCAGAAAACTCTGTCCTGAGGAAACGTTCATCCTAATGTAAAGGTTTGTTATTAACAAAACATATTTATTTAGAACTCTGGGTGAGAGTCTGCGGCTACCACGTTCAAACACGGAAATCACACGCGTGAGCTCCCTGGGAAGGATGAAGGTTCCGCTCGATCTCAGGGTCTCACAGCTGTTCTCAGGCTGGGCAGGGACACTGCCTTGCGCGTCACGCGTCAGAAATGCCACCTGGGGAGCCGTTCTGAGGGCCCAGCCCAGACTAGAAAGCGTTCGCGTAAGGCACTGAGCCCATTCGCGTTTTCCCAGCGCGCTGAGACGCTCTCTGGAACAGGCCCGGCCACCCCGTCTCCTCTCCCTCTCACCGGCTCAGTGCTTGTCCTGCATCCGTGCTTACAGCAGAGTCGCATCAGCGGAGGAGCCTAGGATCCGGCTTGCACCCCAGTCCGGGTGCCCCGCGGGCCGGGCAGGAGGCAGGAGACACACCCTGCCCACGGCCACGTGGCCGCAGGGGCCCGCCTGCCCGCCCTGCGCTCACCCAAGGCCCGTCTGCCGCGGAAATGCCACCTGGGGGTGGGGGGGAGGCTGACTTTGGTTCCTATTTGTTCGGATTTTCTTTGTTGTTATTTTTGGGGTGGAATTTCTCCCTGAGCTGAGGGATTACGGTAGTTGGGGGAATTTTCCACTCATATTCTCACTAAGAAGTACACTGGCTTTCGAGTATTAAACTTGGCCTGACTTTGTTCTGAGGCTGCTTCGGTCCTTTGAGACCTCACTGCAGATCCTCACTTCGGTCCTGCAGATCTCACTTTCGAACTCTGTTCTGCCTCCACCTCAGTCTTACCTTCGCAAGTGGCTGACGGCTGACTTGGCACCTCCGGGTCGGGGAGCAGAGTGACCTCAGTTGCAGTCTTGCCTGGATCCCCAAACCCCACGCCCCCCCACCCAGGCTCCCCCAACAAGGGGGTCACGGAGCAGCACAACCTCACCAAGGGGCGGCTCTCTTGCTGGCCGGGTCTGGGCTCCATTCTTCACTCAGCTGGTTGCCATTACTGCCTTTGCAGTAGCAGCAAGAGCTTGCCCGCGGCCAAGCGTGAGTTCTGACACAGACTCAGCCAGAACGCGCCTGCCACGTCCAGAAGGAGGTGGGGGGCGGCCGGAGACGCGGTTTCCACGCGGCGTCTCACTCTCCGGCTTCACCACTTTGAGGCAGAACGCGTGAAAAGGTAATGAGCATCTAACTAAAGTGACATCAGTGACTCTTAGAGATGATATTTGCTTTTCCAATCCACTTTTATGATTCAGGAGAAAGAAATAGAAGTCAGCTCAGAGTAAGTCAGTGAAGAATCTGGGAAAGGGGAGCCCCAGGGGTGGAGTCTGCTGGACGCCGCTGATGGCCGCCTCGAAGCCAGCCTGGATCCAGTGTGGGAGGCACGGCTGGGTCACTCGTCCCGCGGGTCTCACGTGCACAAAGCCGCGGAAACGAAGGCTGTGCTTCGTACCTACAGCAGATTGGGAGGCAGATCTTCCAGGGGACGCTGTTGGCATGGTCCCCGGAAACCCAGGGCCTCCTACAAAGGCAAACACATAGACGGTTGCTAAAAACAGAGGAGACGCAGGGTCCCCCCTGCGGGTGCAGACTGCCCACCCAGCGCCCCCACTTCAGTCACGTGAATGCACCACGCTTGACGGAACGGTCCCGCTTTGGCAGTGTAGCTTGGCCGCTTTCTGTTGTCACAAACAACCCTGAAATGACGCATAGTGAACAAATGCGCACCAGTTTCCTGTATGTCTCAAAAGGCAGAGTTCACTTCTACCCTCCGTGACAAAGTTCCCTGGGCTTCTTTCTTCTCGAAAACAATTAAAATGTTGAATGTGATTTTAAAATTACCTTCCATAACTGCATTCCTAAGCGCACAAGGAAGTAAGGAGCTTTCCATGGCCCAAGATTACAAACAGGTGAGTCCTGAGCCAGTGCTGGCCAGGGCCCTGGGGCACCTGACAAGCCTGGGAGCCTGTCCAGCCTCTGCAAACTCTGCCTCCATGGCCCCCAAGAGCCGGAGACCTCCTCATGGTGGAAAGCAGGCTTTGGGGGGCAGCAGACACCTGTGGAGGAGGGAGGTCGCCTCCACAAGGACTGAGCCAGGGGCCAGGCCCCCACTACCTCCAGCCGCCTCAGTCAGGCCTTTCTTCGGGGAGATGCTTTCTCCTCACTGACTCATTTTTCATTTTTTAAATCTCGCTGTTCTGTCAGTTGCCAAGAGAGGAGTGTTAAAATCTGGTTATAGACTCATCTGTTTCAGTTTTGAATTGAATCAGTTTTGCTTCATATATTGGAATATGTCTCATCAGACACCTTTGTAATTATTTGACTTCCTGATGAGGAGCATTCGACTGTGACACAAACTCCCTTCATCTCTGGCAACGCTCACCAGATGGAAGTTTATTTTCTCTGATATGAACACACTTTACTCCAGGGACTTACTCTCAGGATTTGCATGATTTACTTTTCCTTCCATTTGCTTTCAAACTCCTCTCTGTGTCTTCTTATTAAAAGCTGGCCTCTTGCAGGCTGCACATGGTTTGGACTTGCTTTCCATCCATCCTGACAATCTCTGCCTCCTATCTGCAGTGTGTAGACTGTTAACATTTAATGTAATTACTGATAAGATTTTGCTCGGTTTATCATTTATTGTTTCTGTTTTTCCCCTCTATTTTTTTTATTTTTCCCACATCCACATAGACACATCTTTCATAATTCTTCTGGATCCATGGACTGTTGAGTGAGAGAAATAAGTATTAAGTTTCTCATAGCTAATGTGTTTTTGGCCATCTTTTCTTGTAACCTCAACAGTTCCTGTTCCAGAGAAATTTATTCCATGTTATTTCGTGCAGGAAAACCTAGAGATTTAAAAGTTTTCTTAATTTTTGTGGTTTTAACAAGCGTGGGATCACAGGTTTTGTGAGGCTTTCAAGTCACATAATGTGAGGAACTTCTTTAAGAAAAGTATGCACATAAAAGAATAACATAAACATTTGAAATATGACAATTATCACAAGCATCACACAATCTGGAAAAATAGCATTTTTTTTTTCCAGTTTTAAGGGCACAGCACAGCTGTGACACTGGGAAAATCAGCAGAGTGCATGGTTAGAGCATTTTGGGGAAGTCGTCCCAGCACTGAGACAGGGTGACTGTGGCTCCACTAACTCCAGCCGTGCCCCACCCCCCGCGCCCCCCCAGCCTGACCCACGGCAGGAACCTCTCATCCTCCCACGGAGGGGAACGCCGGTGGGGGAGCTGGCCTAGAAAGAGGCGTGGTCTTGGCTGACTTCAGGTGACACCTTTTGCAAACTTCACAACACATGATCGTGTGAGTGTGCTGCTGCGGACCCACTGGGTCCAGGGAAGAGCCTAAGGCTGCAGCACCATTTGATGCAGGGTAAACCCAGTTCTGATGAGGGATGAAATTAAGCGCCAAGCACGCCCTGTGGCTCTCTGCCAGCTCTCCCTAGGAATCCTCCGGGGCACCACCACCTCAGAGAAGCTCCAAGCGGCTTCATTTCCTGGCAGCATCAGGGGCCAGGAGACACTGGGACCAACATCTACAGTCTTAAAGAAAGACTTTAAAGCAAGCCTCCCTTCATCCCTCGGTCATTCATGCAACAAACATTGAGTGAGTCCTAACTGCTCTCCAGTCTCGACTCCAGCTGCCAGAGACACAGCTGCGAACAAAACAGGCAGAGTCTTGCCGGGTGGGTTTACAGTGCTGGGAGTGAGGCAATTATCTTTAAATAATCACTCACACAAATTTTCACAGTATTAGAGATTATTTTAGATAATGTCAGTACTAAAACATGTCAATATTGGCTGGAAAGGCAAATCTTAATTAATGTTCAAGGAGGAGGAAATGGCAGCCCACTGCAGGACTCTCGCCTGGGAAATCCCACGGACAGAGGGGCCTGGTGTGGGCTACAGGCCACAGGGACACAAAGAGTCAGACACGACTGAGTGACTGAACACACGCCTACGAGAGGTACACCCCAAACAGAGCCGCCCAAAAAGGTTAAGCTTTCAAAACTGTCAAATGATGCAAACAGAAAGATAAAGGACTGCCCATGTTAATACTGTGTGAATGTAAATCAGGATACAATCATTAAGTAATCCAGATAAAATGGTCTCTAATACAAATGAGATAAACACTGATAACCTGATGTCCACACCAATAGGATGTGAAAGTCTCCCCTCTGCTCAGGTCGGTACTGACTCAGTCTCCCTCCTGCACCGACAGCTAGAGAATCGGTCCAATCCTAAGGGATGAGCAGCGGTGAAGTGTTCTTCCGCCAGACTGAGGCGGACTCTTCACCATTTCCTACGTCCAGTTTTCAAACTTACAGCAGAATAAATAAGCTTCAGGTATAGGAAGCAGTATACTTATTGCTTTAAAATACCTGAGCGCAGCAGCCTCCAGGCCTCCTGAGGTCCGTCTGGCTCATCCCCCATCTCTGGGCCACACACTTGATCAGTGGCATCCACAGGGGCTGCGTCCTCAGAGCTGTGTCCTCTGCAGGTGGAAAGAGGGTGGCTCCTGGTGAGCTGGCCTCTCAGGACAAGGACACAGGCTTCCTGCTGTTTCTGAGAAGGGCTGATGTCATGGGTGGTGGGCAACAGAAAGAACCCACCCCGGTCCTCTCTTTCCTGGACGCGCTGCCTTTGTTTCAGAAGGTGAAAAAGAGGATAAAGATTTTAAGGAATTTGAATCTAAACACATATCCCCCTTATTACTGGAACTTGCTCTGCTGCTGCTGCTGCTAAGTGGCGTCAGTCGTGTCCAATTCTCCATGACCCCATAGATGGCAGCCCACCAGGCTCCCCCATCCCTGGGATTCTCCAGGCAAGAACACTGGAGTGGGTTGTCATTTCCTTCTCCAGTGCATGAAAGTGAAAAGGGAAAGTGAAGTCACTCAGTCGTGTCCAACTCTTTGAGACCCCATGGACGCCAGCCCACCAGGCTCCCCCGTCCCTGGGATTATCGAGGCAAGAGTACTGGAGTGGGGTGCCATTGCCTTAAATGTTGATGGTCATTTTGTTTCCAGCACAGGTTTTAATTTTTGATGTTTTCTGTTCCTTGGATATTTTAACAGGGATTTGGAAGAGGAAACCTATAAGGAAACAGCCAGATGCAATCTTAAACTAAAAGTCATAATTAGAGTTTTAGAAGCAATAAAAGGGTTTTACCCCCTAAAGTTAATTTCATGATAAATAACTTAGAAGAGCAAAGAACCTTTCAGAGCAAGGAGCTTTTCACTCACCAGTCCTGTAAATGCTCCTTGTCACATGCATAAGGGGCACTGTCCATCCTTGGATTCCCAATTCAGACTCCACATGCCTGGAAATAACCAGGGTATGTTTTGTCAAACCTACACTGCCTATATCAGAGAAGGCGATGGCACCCCACTCCAGTACTCTTGCCTGGAAAATCCCATGGACAGAGGAGCCTGGTAGGCTGCAGTCCATGGGGTTGCAAAGAGTGGGACACGACTGAGCGACTTCACTTTCACTTTTCACTTTCATGCACTGGAGAAGGAAATGGCAACCCACTCCAGTGTTCTTGCCTGGAGAATCCCAGGGACGGGGGAGCCTGGTGGGCTGCCGTCTATGGGGTCGCACAGAGTCNAAGAGTGGGACACGACTGAGCGACTTCACTTTCACTTTTCACTTTCATGCACTGGAGAAGGAAATGGCAACCCACTCCAGTGTTCTTGCCTGGAGAATCCCAGGGATGGGGGAGCCTGGTGGGCTGCTGTATACGGGGTCGTACAGAGTCGGACACGACTGAAGCGACTTAGCAGCAGCACACTGCCTATGTAAGTAGTGACCTCATTTTAAGGGGCTCCACCTGAAAAGCTTGGGTAGCACTGGGTGATGATAAGGGAGAGACTGCTAGGGAGGCGGGCAGGTTCGGTTTAGGCCTGAAACATCTCCTTGATGGCGTATTTCACCATCAAAAGCATTCTCCAGGACAACAGCTCCTTGTTGGAGCTTTTCTGGGCTCCTCCACGTCTTGATTGGAAAGAACCGCATGACGCAGCACCCCAGGGACCAGCTGGGACTCCCATGGCCACGCGCCCATGAGGCTGGGTAAAGTCTGAGACTTCCGGAAGCATAAATGATACTTGTGGAAGGAGGCCCTGTGTTTCTCCACAGTGGAAACTGGGTTTTTTTGTTTTTTCATACAAGTCTGGGTCCCTAACATGCCCGGGAGGAGCACTGGAGCTTAATAAACGGGCTTTCGGTGACTTTAAAGTTTAGTGTCATTTCCTGTTTGCTCATATTATAAACCTGTGAAAGAAGGAAGAAATTATCACCGTTCGCCCACCAGGGTATCCTTGCACCTGGCACAGTGCTTGGGAATAGCAGACCTCAAGTGCTGCTGAACAATAAGCATAAGAACAGATGCCATTAAAGCTCTGAATTGCCCCGCCTGGTTGATGGAAATAAGCATCAGTGCACAAATGTCACTTCCTAAGAGAAACAGAGTAAGTCAGCGCCGGGGCNAGTGCTTGGGAATAGCAGACCTCAAGTGCTGCTGAACAATAAGCATAAGAACAGATGCCATTAAAGCTCTGAATTGCCCCGCCTGGTTGATGGAAATAAGCATCAGTGCACAAATGTCACTTCCTAAGAGAAACAGAGTAAGTCAGCGCCGGGGCTTGGGCACATCGGGAGGGTCTGCAGCCCATGTGCCCCCCTCCACCCCTCACAGCCCTGACTCCCTGCCTACACCAGCCATGCAGACTCGCCCAGGGCCTGCCCCTGGCCAGACTGTCACAGCTGGAAATGACACGGTCAGCAGCAAAGCTGTGTTTATAGACAGGTGGTCGTGAACACACAGGTGACTCTTCAGGGCTCACAGGCGATGGAAATGAGAGACGCTGCGGGCTGGGGGTAGGGCAGAAAGAGGCCCTGCCTGGTTCCTGTGGTGTCCTGGTTCCTAGCGTTTGTCCCTCACCGCAGGCCGTAAGAGCCATCCTGAGGCTCTGCAAGGCTCCTGTCAGAGTTTCCCAAATAGACTTCTGAATCTTTATTTTCAAAATCTTATTTTTCTTGAAACAGCTAGAGACTATTTCTTTTTCCTGCAATGAACTCATTCCTAAGTAAAATAAAAGAAATAGCATCCAGTTACTACCCAAACCAGTTCCTTTGGCTTTCTTTTCATGAAAAGAGATATCAAACTAAATAACCAGCAAGAGACACCCTACGTCCAAGGCCAGGGGTGGCCGGGAGAAGCCACCTCGCACCCAAGGCCAGGGGTGGTGACCCGGAGGAGCCACCCTGAGCCCGAGCCCAGGGGCGGCAGCTGGGAGAGGCCACCCACGCCCGAGGCCACGGCCGGCGGCGNAGTGGAAACAGTGTCAGACTTTATTTTTGGGGGCTCCAAAATCACTGCAGATGGTGAGTGCAGCTATGAATTTAAAAGACGCTTACTCCTTGGAAGAAAAGTTATGACCAACCTGGATAGCTGTCTCTTATACACATCTAGATGTGTATAAGAGACAGCAGTAAGAAAAGGCAAAATGATAGGATATCAAAAGAGAATCTCCCCAGGTCGTTAGGTGCCCAATATGCTACTGGAGATCAGTGGAGAAATAACTCCAGAAAGAATGAAGGGATGGAGCCAAAGCAAAAACAATACCCAGTTGTGCATGTGACTGGTGATAGAAGCAAGATCCAATGCTGTAAAGAACAATATTGCATAGGAACCTGGAATGTCAGGTCCATGAATCAAGGCAAATTGGAAGTGGTCAAACAAGAGATGGCAAGGGTCAACGTCAACATCCTAGGAATCAGCAAACTAAAATGGACTGGAATGGGTGAATTTAACGCAGATGACCATTATATCTACTACTGTGGGCAGGAATCCCTCAGAAGAAATGGAGTAGCCATTATGGTCAACAAGAGTCTGAAATGCAGTACTTGGATGCAATCTCAAAAACGACAGAATGATCTCTGTTCGTTTCCAAGGCAAACCATTCAATATCACAGTTATCCAAGTCTATGCCCCAACCAGTAATGCTGAAGAAGCTGAAGTTGAATGGTTTTATGAAGACCTACAAGACCTTTTAGAACTAACACCCAAAAAATATGTCTTTTTCATTACAGGGGACTGGAATGCTAAAGTAGGAAGTCAAGAAACACCTGGAGTAACAGGCAAATTTGGCCTCGGAATGCGGAATGAAGCAGGGCAAAGACTAATAGAGTTTTGCCAGGAAAATGCACTGGTCATAGCAAACACCCTCTTCCAACAACACAAGAGAAGACTCTACACATGGACATCACCAGATGGTCAACACCAAAATCAGATTGATTATATTCTATGCAGCCAAAGATGGAGAAGCTCTATACAGTCAACAAAAACAAGACCAGGAGCTGAGTGGGGCTCAGATCATGAACTCCTTATTACCAAATTCAGACTTAAATTGAAGAAAGTAGGGAAAACCAGACAAAGACGCCACAAAAAAGAAAATTCCAGGCCAATATCAAAATCCTCAACAAAATTTTAGCAAAAAGAAGGCAATAACATATTAAAAGGATCATACATCATGACCAAGTGGGATTTATCCCAGGGATGCATGGATTCTTCAATATATACAAAAAAATCAATGTGATACAGTATCAAAAAACTAAGAAAAAAAACCATATGATCATCTCAATAGATACAAAGAAAGCTTCTGACAAAATTCGACACTCATTTATGATAAAAACTCTCCAGAAAGTAAGCACAGAAGGAATCTACATCAGCATAATAAAGGCCATACATGACAAATCCAAAACAAGTATTCTCAATGGTGAAAAACTGAAAGCATTTCCTCTAAGATTAGGAACCAGAGAACAGTGCCCACTCTCATCACTATTATCCAACATAGTGTTGGAAGTCCTAGCCACAGCAATCAGAGAAGAAAAAGAAATAAAAGAAATCCAAATTGAAAATAAAGATACAACTTTCACTGTCTGCAAATGACATGATACTATACATAGAAAAATCTAAAGATTCTGCCAGAAAATTACTAGAGTTAATCAATAAAGTCACAGGATATAAAATTAATACACATAAATCCTTTGCATTCCTGCACACTAACAATGAAAAATCAGAAAAAGGTTAAGGAAACAATCCCATTCACCACTGCAGCAAAAAGGAGAAAATACCTAGGAATAAACCTACCTAAAGAAAAAAGACCCTATGCAGAAAACTATAGGACACCGATGAAAGAAATCAAAGATGCCACAAATAGATGGAGAGATATTCCATGTTCTTGAATTGGAGAAATCAATACTGTGAAAATGACTATACTACCCAAGTGAAGTGAAGTGAAGTCGCTCAATCGTGTCCAACTCTTTGCGACCCCATGGACTGTAGCCTATCAGGCTCCTCCGTCCACGGGATTTTCCAGGCAAGAGTGCTGGAGTGGATTGCCATTTCCTTCTCTAGGGGATCTTCCCAACCCAGGAATCAAACCCAGGTCCCCCGCATTGCAGGCAGATGCTTTACTGTCTGAGCCACCAGGGAAGCCCACATATATACAAATTTACAAATTCAATGCAATCTCTATCAAATTACCAATGGTATTTTTCTAGAGAACTAGGACAAAAAATTTTATGATTTCCATGGAAACACAAAAGACCCCGAATAGCCAAAGCAATCTTAACAAAGAAAACCAGAGCTGGAGGAGTCAACCTTCCTGACTTCAGACTATACTACAAAGCTACAGTCATCAAGAGTATGGTACAAGCATGAAAACAAATACGGATCAATGGAACAAGACAGAAAGCCCAGAGGTAAATTTACACACCTATGGGCACCTTATCTTTGACAAAGGAGGCAAGAATATACAATGGAGAAAAGACAGCCTCTTCAGCAAGTAGTTCTGGGAAAACTGGACAGCTACATGCTAAAGAATGACACTAGAAGACTTCCTAACATCATACTCAAAAATAAAGTCATACTGGATTAGACTTAAATGTAAGGTCAGAAAGTATAAAGCTTTTAGGGGAAACATAGGTAGAATATTCCTTGACATAAACCACAAGATCCCCTATGACCCACCTCCTAGAGTAATGGAAATTTAAAAAAAAAAAGAGAGAGAGAGACCTAATTAAAAGCTTTTGCACAACAAAGGAAACAATAAATAAGATTAAAAGACAACCCTCAAAATAGGAGAAAATTGCAAATGAAACAACTGACAAAGGATTAATCTAGAATATATAAGCAGCTCATACAGCTCAATATTAGGAAAACAAACAGCCCAATCAAAAAATGGGTACAGATATTTCTCCGAAGATGACATATGGATGGCCAATAAACAGATGAAAAGATGCTCAACGTCACTAATTATTAGAAAAATGTAAATCAAAACTTCAATGAGGTATCACCTCAAACCAGTCAGAATGGCCATCATCAAAAAATTTACAAACAATAAATGTTGGAGAGGATGTAGAAAAAAGGGAACCCTACACTGTTGGTGGGAATACAAACTGATACAGCCATTATGGAGAACAGGATAAAGATTACTTCAAATACTAGGAATAAATCATCATATGACCCAGCAATCCCACTACTGGGCCCTGAGAAAACCATAATCAAAACTCAGACACATGTACCCCAACTTTCACTGCAGCACTGCTTACAACAGCCAGGACATGGAAGCAACCTGGATGCCCATCAGCAGAGGCATCAACAAAAACGATGTGGCACAAACATACACAACAGGATATTACTCAGTCATCAAGAAGAATGAATCTGAGTCAGTTCTCATGAGATGGATGAAGCTAGAGCCTGTTATTATATACAGTGAAGTAAGTCAGAAAGACAAAAACAAATATAGTAATTAACGCATATATACAGAATCTAGAAAAATTATATTGATGAAGCTATTTGCAGGGAAGGAATGAAGACAAAGATGTAGAGAATGGACTTATGGACACCATGGGGAGGGGGAGAGTGGGACAAATGCAGAACACAGCATAAATATATATACATTATCCAGTGAACGCTGGATAGGTGCTGAGAAGTTGCTGTGTGGCACAGGGAGCCCGGTCTAGTGCTCTGTGATGACGTGGAGGGATGGGATGAGTGCTGGGGAGAGAGGCTAGGGAGGGAGGGGATGTACGTATAATTATGGCTGATTTGCATTGTTGTACAGCAGAAACAAACACACCAATGGGGGAAAAAAAAGTAATTTAAACTTAAAAAAGAGTGTATATGGAGAGTCAAAAGACCCAAGAAAGCCAGAAAAACAACACAGACACTACCTGACTTAAAGACTCAGTATAAAGCTACAGCAATCAAGATAATGCGGCACTGGTGAAAGACCAGACAAACAGATCACTATAACACAACAAGGTCCAGAAATAGACCAAAATAAAGACCACTGATCCCTGACAAAGGAACAAAGGCAACATAATGGAGCAAAGACAGTCTTTTCAAAAAACGATGCTGGAATAACTGGACATACACGTGCAAAAAGCAAATCCAGACAGATCTTACACCTTGCACAAAATTTAACTCAAAATGAGTCATAGATGTAAACAGAGAATATAAAACTGTAAAAACTGTAAAACATCTAGAAGATAATATAGGAGAAAAGCTAGACGACCTTGGCTATGGTGATCACTTTTTCAGTACAACACCAAAGGCACAACCCTTGAAAGAAATAATTGATAGGCTGGACTCATCAAAATTAAAAACTTTTGTTCCAAGAAAGACAATGTCAAGAGAATGAGAAGACAAGCCACAGACTAGGAGAAGATATTTCTAAAAGACATAACCTGATAAGGACTGTTAACCAAAATACACCACTCAGCACACATGCAGCTGGTCATCAGACTGCTTGGTACTGACCCAAATGGACTGAAAAGATGCTCAGTCTCTCAGTCATGTCTGATTCTTTGCAGCCTCACACACTGCAGCCCACCAGGCTCCTCTGTCATGGAATTTTCCAGGCAAAAATACTGCAGTGGGTAGCCATTCCCTTCTCTAGGGGGTCTTCCCGATCCAGGGATTGAACCCAGGTCTTCTGCATTGCAGGTAGATTCGTTACAGTCTGACTCATCGGGGAAGTCCAACTAAAATATCCTTTAGTAGATGAATGAATAAAATAAACTGTGGTTCGTTTAGACAATAATATTATTCAGAACTAAAAAGAAACGAGCCACTAAGTCATGAAAAGACACGGAGAAACTATATTGGTGGATACATGCCATTATACATTTGTCAAAAACCATAGAATGTACAATACCAAAAGTGAGCCCTAATATAAACTCTGGCTTTGGATGTCAATGTAGGTTCATCATATTACACTCTGACGTGGGACAGTGACAGTGGAGGACGCTGTGCATGTGTGGGATCAGGAGGTAGATGGGAAATCTCTGTACTGTCCAATTTTTTTTTGGAACCTACAATTGCTCTAAAAAATGATCTGTTGAGGAAACTCCCTGGTGGTCCAATGGTTAGGACACTATGCTTTCACTGCCAAGGGCACAGGTTCAATCCTTTGTAGGGTAACTAAGATCCCACAAGCTATGAAAGTGAAAGTCACTTTGCGACCCCATGGACTATACAGTCCATGGAATTCTCCAGGCCAGAATACTGGAATGGGCAGTTGTTCCCTTCTCCAGAGGATCTTCCCAACCCAGGCACCAAATCCAGGTCTCCAGCATTGCAGGCAGATTCTTTACCAGCTGAGCCACAAGGGAAGCTCAAGAATACTAGAGTGGGTAGCCTATTCCTTCTCCAGGGCATCTTCCTGACTCAGGAATTGAACCAGGGTCGCCTGTATTGAAGGCGGATTCTTTAACAACTGAGCTACTAGGGAAGCCAAGCTATGGAGCATGGTAAAAACAAACAAAACCACAGTCTCCTGAAAAACAACTAAAACACAGCTCTGGTGCAGCACACAGTAATTAGGAAGTCATCACTCCCATCCCTACAAAAAGAAAAAAAAACTAAACAAATTGAAAATCAACAACTCTTCTTACATCCACCAGAGAACTGAAATTAAGGGCAAACTACAGTCCCCCAAATCAGAGACAGACAAACAGATATAGACAATCACAACTAACGGGACAGAGTTCCAGAGCAGACACCACCAAGGACAGGGAAGGAAAGCCTAAATTGTAACTGACAAATTATTAGAGGATCAGGGTAGAGAACGCTTGAGATTTAAAAACTCCAGGGAAAGTCTTAGAGGGGCTCCCACACTTTTGGAGTTTTACTTCCAGGAACTGCACCAGGTTTCACAGTTAAGATTAGAGAAAAACCTCTTGCTCTGGCAGAAGAGGGGAAAGTAGTCATTTTGAAATAAGCCTAGAGCATTCTGTCCTTAAGACCTGCCCACAAAAGAAACTATTTTACCAGAGACTGGGGTTTTACAGAGACTAAGTGATGTAGGGAAGGGAAATATTTAACTCCAAGCCCCTCCTAGCTTTCTTATTTCATTTAAGGAGAAAACAATGAGAAACCCTAGTGAAGCTCACAGCCTGGAGAAAGAGTGAGACCAAATAATAGGACTACAGAACACCTCCCCTCCACCCATACCTTACCACTGCATCAGCGGGGCTCCTGATGAGAACGGCATATGAGTAAAAGAACAGCACATCCAGACCTTATTTAAGAAGTCCTCAGAGAAATCCAAAGAAAACAAGGGAAACAAAAACAGGGTCAGAGGAAATTTTANCAAAGAGTTGGACACGACTGAGCGACTGAACTGAACTGAACTGAACGGCCATTTAAATTTTATTTTGTATCCACATTATATTAAGAGATCTAAATTCACATGAAAATATAAAACCCATAATCTAAATTCCAAACAGAAATAGCTATGAACTGTCAGCATGGTTGCCTGTTCCTTCCATTTTCTTTCTATAAAATATACACAAACTTGTCCCACTTTGGTCACTGCTGTGTCCCCAGCCCTTCCAGCTAGATCTGAGCCAACAGTGCTCTGATGGTTTTTAGGTATGTGAACAAATGTAGTCCCTATTTTGCTTAAGACATTTTACAATACGTTTTTTGAACAGGTGATCAAGAAGGTACCCATTACACCAATAATTGTATATTTTGTTAAGTCCCTTGAACTATGTAGAAAACAGAATGTATAGTTATAAGCTGCTGATACAATAATGCAAGTTTTTAAAACTCCCTGTGTGTTCATCTTCATTGAGAGTTTTATTTCTGCAAGCAGCTTTGACTAACTGTCTGGCTTCCTTTCCTTTCGCTTGGCAGGGCTCACTCAGTACTTCCTACAGGGCAAGGAGAGGCACAAGCTCCCCAGCGCCTGTTTATCTGGGGATGTCTCAATTTTTCCCACCCTGTGAAGGACAGTTTTACTGGATACAGGATTCTTGGTTGGCACTCTTTTTTTTTTTTAGCACTTTGAATCAATCAGCCCAGCCTCTGACCTCCAAAGTTTCTGAAAGAATTCTGCCCATGGTCTTGAGGGTCCTTCCTGACAAATGTTCTATTCTACCAGGTACTCTCTACTCTCTGCCAGTTTCCCAGAATCCTCTACCTCAGGTATTCACTAATCAAATGCATCATTACAGTGCGAGAGCCAGGACTTCAGCTGATCTCATGGTAGAGAGGCTCTCTGGCAACATCTCCACTCTTGTGTGCTGGGATGTGGATCTACTGAAAAGCCCTACTCTGCTTCTGCCTGGAGCAGATAACACACAGAGATGCATTCAGTCCCTGACCATTCATCTTGAGAAAAGGAGGTCAGAAACAGCTGAGGATTTCTCAGCTACGATATGTCTTGACAGTAAGTTAATTGCAACTGCCTAATAGAGCCAAAGCCTTTGGCTGTGTGGATCACAATAAACTGTGGAAAATTCTGAGAGAGACGCAAATCCCAGACCACCTGACCTGCCTCCTGAGAAACCTGTATGCAGGTCAGGAAGCAACAGTTAGGGCTGGACATGGAACAACAGACTGGTTCCAAATAGGAAAAGGAGTACGTCAAGGCTTCATGTTGTCACCCTGCTTATTTAACTTCTATGCAGAGTACATCATGCGAAATGCTGGCCTGGATGAA
>SJYX01002530.1:138550-164371 GCA_006410675.1 Oreotragus oreotragus
GATGGGGAAACAGTAGAAACAGTGTCAGACTTAATTTTGGGGGGCTCCAAAATCACTGCCGATGGTGATCGCAGCCATGAAATTAAATGATGCTTACCCTTTGGAAGGAAAGTTATGTCCAACCTAGATAGCATATTAAAAAGCAGAGACATTACTTTGCCAACAAAGCTCCATCTAGTCAAGGCTGTGGTCTTTCCAGTGGTCATGTATGGATGTGAGAGTCGGACTGTGAAGAAAGCTGAGCACCGAAGAATTGATGCTTTTGAACTGTGGTGTTGGACAAGACTCTTGTGAGTTCCTTGGACTGCAAGGAGATCCAACCAGTCCATCCTTAAGGAGATCAGTCCTGGATGTTCTTTGGAAGGAATGATGCTGAAGCTGAAACTCCAATACTTTGGCCACCTCATGCGAAGAGCTGACTCACTGGAAAAGACCTTGATGCTGGGAGGGACTGGGGGCAGGAGGAGAAAGGGACTACAGAGGATGAGATGGCTGGATGGCATCACTGACTTGATGAATGTGAGTCTGAGTGAACTCCGGGGGTTGGTGATGGACAGGGAGGCCTGGCATGCTGCCATTCATGGGGTTGCAGAGAGTCGGACATGACTGAGCAACTGAAATGAACTGAACTGAACTGAATAGAGCCAAGATTTAATTTGGGAGATTTGTGTTGCTCCAGGTCACAAAAAAGGAAAACAATTTTAAAGACAAAAGGAGCAACATCCCCTCCATGCCATTCTAAGCAGGAAAGTATGAATCAGACAAGACGATAAGCCAGGATGGAAGACTTGGAATCCATAGTAAATTTGAGCATACATTTTTAGACCAGGGACCTGCCATACACCATCTGTGTTCACCAATAACCCACTGAAGACAAAGGCCCCGCTTTGGCATATGTCTGACAAAAACCATGCAGGCGTCGCTCTGTCTTGATTGTAGGACTCCTTACAGTGCCTTCTCAACACCAGGACACCATCTACTTTTGACCACCCAAGCCTCAAGCGTAGAAGAGTTGACACATTATTAGCACTTAGGTCATTAAAAATGAATGCAGCTAAAAGAATGAATGCACAATTTCAGAAATGACAGAAGTCCATAAAATCCTTTCAAAACCACCAAAGCAGCAGTTCACGGAAAATATCATGTCTCAGAGAGCTGGACTGATCTGCATCAGATGCAACGCTAGCTTTAAATGCGAAACTGACTTCGCTGTTTGCTAGGCTGTCAGTAACAGGCCTGAGGGACTGAATAACCTCCGCTGTCCAGACACACGCGGCTTCTCTGCTAAGCACCTGCCCCCTGACACATCACTCTGTAAAGCCACAGAGCGAGCTGATGGAAGGAATGACGGTGACAAGTGGCGAAATGAATGAATGAAGCACCCGAGATGAATGAATGAAGCACCCGAGAGACAACAGAGTCATAGCTGAGAATAAAGTGCTGGAGTCCAGATAGAATAAAACACAAGATTGACACAAATACTACCTTTAAAAGAAAAGTCAAAATTATCTTTATGAAGCCATCCATTACCTACATTCATAGTGGAAAAATACAATAACAACTGTGATCAACCTTTGAGCAGTTAGTGCATGCAGAGTCCTGTGACAGGCACACAGTGAAGCAGGCTTGGGTCAAAAATCAAGGGAGTAAGTGTTCCGTAAATGATCATTTTTAAAATGGCCAAGGAAATGTTCAATAAAAACGTTAAAGCCAATATCTCTATGTGTTCAAATAACTCTCTACAGCAGCATCATGACCAACGACATTTAAATTAATTCAACATGTTTAGTAAAATAAACTCCCCATTTTAAAATACTTTGGAAATTTAACTATGTGAATTACTGTCTCTGATCCTAGTGAAATAGCCTTTCCTTTTTTTTTTTTTGCTACCTTCTCCTACATCCTTTCTACTTGAAAATCACTCCAGCTGTGTTCTCTCCACGTCTGTAAGTAGTTATCCATTAAAAGTTCATCACACATTCACCCATTCCCCTAAGGTTGAATTTGGTTACTTCCACAGACATGCCTCAGCAAGCTCCCTTGCACATGCTCCATGCAGACCTTCCCTGGGATGTGGATCAGGGTCACAGAGGCTGAGTCACAGAGTAGGAGTCGGCGAGTTCTGTGCACTCTCTGGAAAGGCTGGACCACAGTTGCTCTCACTAGTGGTGATGAAATTTACCATCACTTAACAGCTTCATCAGCCCTTGGCACCCCCACGCTTCTGGTCTTTTAGAACAAAAGGAGTGGACAAAAATGATCCCAAATGTCCCAAAAGTGATCAATTTACATTTATTTTTAAAATAAAATTTATAGTCTCAGAATTTTCATTACTACATACTGTGTTTACCTCTCAGCTATATCATGAGATATATCTGAACAAATGCTCGTATATGGAGATACACACACACACACACACAGTTGACTCTTGAACAACACAGGGCCTTCAGTGCACCAACTTTCTGTGCGTTCTAAAACCTGCACGTAGCCTGCAGTCAGCCCTCTGCATGCACAGTCCCTCCCTGCCTGTGGCTCTGCAGCCACAAGCCCAGCCAGCCATGGATCTTGCACTCGTGTCTACCACTGAAAAAGACCCACGTAGACACGGACCTGCCCGGTTCAGACCATGTTGTTCAGGGTCAACGCGCACGCGCGTGTGTGCGTGTGTGCATGTGTGTGCNCTCTGCAGCCACAAGCCCAGCCAGCCATGGATCTTGCACTCGTGTCTACCACTGAAAAAGACCCACGTAGACACGGACCTGCCCGGTTCAGACCATGTTGTTCAGGGTCAACGCGCACGCGCGTGTGTGCGTGTGTGCATGTGTGTGCGTGTGTGCATGTGTGTGTGCATGCGTGCATGTGTGCGTGTGCGTGTGCGTGTGTGTGCGTGCATGTGCGTGCGTGCATGCGTGTGCGTGCATGTGTGTGTGTGCGTGTGCGTGTGTGTGTGTGCACACGTGTGTGTGTGCAGCATTTCACCACTTTTATAGTAAAAGCACGAGGAAGTCTGAGCACCGAGAGTGGTGGGAGCACCAGTGAAGTGAGCAGCAGTTGGCGTGAGGCGCGCCTGCGTGTTGTAGTTGTCTCTGTCACGTCTTCACACTTTAATAAAAGAAGGCGCTCCTTCTCCCTTGCATCACAGCTGGCATGAGGGTGGCAAACTTACCCACGAAGTCATCCTTGGTCGACCCCCGCCTGGGTGGCCTGCAGCTCCCCTGGGATCTACCACAAGTGGTGACTCTGCACTGTCGACCATCTGTCGTATGGTCCCGCCATCTCTGAACCCTCCCCTTTCTTCTGTGCACAAGACAGAGTGTGGGGCATTAATTGCCAGCCCACAACTGGTGAATGTTGCTCCCCCCACATTCCACTGGACAAATTCGTCTCATCATCCCAACTGCACTGCAAGGAAGGCTGAGAAAATTGTTCTGTGTGCTCGGATATTGGAACTAGGTAAGCACCTTACCCGGGGAAGGCAATGGCACCCCACCCCAGTCCTCTTGCCTGGAAAATCCAATGGACGGAGGAGCCTGGTGGGCTGCAGTCCATGGGGTCGCTAACAGTCGGACAGACTGAGCAACTTCACTTTCACTTTTCTCTTTCATGCATTGGAGAAGGAAATGGCAACCCACTCCAGTGTTCTTGCCTGGAGAATCCCAGGGACGGGGGAGCCTGGTGGGCTGCTGTCTATGGGGTCACACAGAGTCGGACACGACTGAAGTGACTTAGCAGCAGCAGCAAGCACCTTACCAGTTTCTACCACAGTGCTTTCCAAGGAGTCAAAATTGCTATGCTCTTTTTTTCCAACTATTTGGAGGTGCTCACAGTGTTAGAATTCAGTTAATGCTCTCCTTGATTGTTACTTTACTTTTCCTTCATAAATTTCCCAGGAGTCTTCACATTACACCAAGCTCGTTGAAGCCCGTGGAGCTCCAAACCTCACACCGGTCAGAATGGCCGCCATCCAAAAGCCCACAAACAGCAAACGCTAGAGAGCGCGTGGAGGAGGGCCCCTCACCCTGCTGGTGGGAACATATGCCTGCATGCTGTCACTTCAGCCACGCCCAACTCTTTGAGACCCAGTGCACTGCAGCCTGTCAGGCTCCTCTGTTCATGGGGTTCTCCAGGCGAGAAGACTGGAGTGGATCGCCCTCCTCCAAGGGATCCTCCCAACGCAGGGATCAAACCCACGTCTCTTACGGTTCCTGCGTTGGCAGGTACGCTCTTTACCACTACCGCCTGGGAAGTCCCAGGAAAGTATGCGTACGTGTGATATGCATAAGAAAGGATGTGGTAGGTATATACAATGAAATACTACTCAGCTATATAAAAAGAGAGTGAAATAATAGCGTTTGCAGCAATCAGGATGAACTCAGAGATTCTCATGCTCAGTGAAGTAAGCCAGACAGAGAAATACAAATACCATATGATATGGCTTATACGTGGAATCCAAAAATATGACAAAAATGAACTGTTTACAAGACAGAAACAGACCCACAGACTTAGAGAAGGAATTTATAGTTACCAGAGGGGAAGGACGGTGGCCTGGGGAGGAATAGATTAGGAGATGGAGACGGGCAGGCAAAGACTGCTACATTCAAAACAGATAGCCAGCACGGACCAACTGCAAAACCTTAAATAAGTAAGTAAGCATAACTGTATAAGAAAGATGTGGTGTGTGTGTAAGGTGGAATATTAATCATAAAATGGAAGGGAATCTTGCCATTTGCAAGAACACGGGCGGAGCTGGAGGACGTCTTGTTTAGTGAAACATCAGACAAAGACCAGCACTGTGTGAGCTCACTTATGTGCGGAATCTTTAAACAGAAATCCACAGAGACAGGGAGCATATGGCTGGTTACCAGAGGCAGGCGGCATGAGTGGGAGAAACAAATGAAGGGGCTCGGCAAAAAGCAGCTCACGCTGTTCGACTCTGACTCGAGTCAGGAAATGGAATGAGCAGATCAGGGTCTTTCTTTGGCAAAGCACCTGCCTTTCAAATGATCTGTTCAAACAAATACAAGGCAAAACTATTGCAAAACCAAAAAATAACAGTCTGGGTTGCTAGAATATTATATGTGATATGGGAGAAACAAATGAAGGGGCTCGGCAAAAAGCAGCTCACGCTGTTCGACTCTGACTCGAGTCAGGAAATGGAATGAGCAGATCAGGGTCTTTCTTTGGCAAAGCACCTGCCTTTCAAATGATCTGTTCAAACAAATACAAGGCAAAACTATTGCAAAACCAAAAAATAACAGTCTGGGTTGCTAGAATATTATATGTGATGACTATCAAAGAATATTTCTCAGCATTAATACACTTGAAAATATAGAATGCCAAGATTACATGTGATGGATTTTAAAATATTAAATTGGTTATAAAGTAGCAAGGCCAATTTATTCTTATTGTCATTACTGCCGAGGCAATTGTCTGTACTACATACCTACCACGTATTACATGTGGTCCCTCTGCGGAGGGGCAGTGAGTCCTCAGATCTGATTTATTAAAGCAAACCCTAGACCAGATTATTCAATTCTTTGAGGAGGAATTTGAAGACTGAAATTACATTTCCCATAATGAAATAAAATGACTGTCAGTTGAGTAAACAAAACTTAACTCTTCAGTGACTGCAACCTAAAAAAAAATATAATAAAATTTTGGACAAATATGTAGTTGTGTGCATCAAGTGGCAGGAAATTAGAGAACTGATTAGACAGTTGAAGTTGATGGCAGTTTTTCAAGGACTGGCTAAGAAACGTGGAGTTTGGTGATGGATGACGTAAGAAGCGTGGTCTTTCACAACAATTAACATAGTCAGGAATACACACTACCAGCAACTATTAATAATAGGAAATCTGACAGCACGAAGGATGGAATCAATTAAGCCCATTGTGGGAATCTGAGCATCTCACAGCCAAGTCACTCTAGATTCAAAATCACACACAGATATTTTCCTTCAGGAGATCTCAGCCATGTGGGCACATTTCAAACTGCTTAAATAAATACAATCGTGGCCAAATGTTCCCAGGTTCCACAGCTGTGCGGAGCAACACTTAAAATGCCAGTAAATGCTAGCTTCAGTGGAAATGGATCCTTTTAAAATGAAAATCCCTTTGCTGTAGGAAAATTGCCTTTGATGGATTCCACATTATTAAACTTTCCGTGGAGTTTGGACAAAGTTCTGATCTGGAATTCAAACAAAGAGGGCAACACGAAAGCCCACTCTGCAGCCCAGGCTTCTTGCCGTCTCGCCTCTGGGCTGGTCTCTTTATGGGGTTCTGAAAGGGCTAAGTTTGTTTTGCTATTTTTACCCACTAGGGAACCTTGTAATCAGCAGGGAGGGGGTGGCGTGGGGGAGTGGGCACAAGGAAAGTCATATGGAGTTTCCTTAGAGCAGATGCCTTTCACATATTCTGCGGATCCACAAGGAGACATCAGGAAATGCAACCTTCTGAAGGGCAGCAGGTGCTGTAAGAACCACATCACGCACCAGCAGCCGGGCTGGGTCACAGCGTCACGAGGACGGCGCCAAGGTCCTTCCCCCCCACTGCCAGAGACTTCCTCTGTCGTGAGCCGGGTGGCACGCCCTCACTGAGCTCACAAGTCGGTTTGCTTGGAGGAGATAAGTCCCTGGGGGAACACTTTCTGCAAAAGCCACATTCTGCCGCGTCCTGAGCACACAGGTCCCCTCTACACACCGCGCTCCGGCCTGGAGGAGGGCCTCCTTCTCAGGAATCCTAGAGGAATAAAGGCACGTGAACACAGAGAGGCTGCCAAGTCCACCCCCTCAGCCCCGATCTCTCAGGTGTGAGGGAGGCCCTGGCTCGGGACGCTGCAGTGACTCACGGGGGTTAGAGCTCGAGCACAGCCCCGGCCACGTGCAGAGGAGGGCTCCCAGGGGCTCAGCCCCAGCTGCCACGCCACAGCTCCCTTTCTGGTCCGTGATCCTGGAGACGTGATCCCCGAGATCCCCGAGCCAGGCTTAATACCCGCCAGCAGGAGCACACAGAGCCTGAGGGGGGTGTGTGCGCGTGTGCACATGCGTGCACGCGTGTGTCCAGAGACTGACGGGGAGAGAGGGGGACTGAGAGAGTGGCTCCCCTCAGCAGCAGCATGGCTCCAGGCCCGGAGAGGAGCTCTCAGGGCCACGGCTCCGAGAGGAACCTGCCCTCCGTATAGACACAGGAGCCCTGCTGGCTGCCGCGGGCGCCATTTCCGTGGCCCCTCCAGCCCGCAGAGCCCGGGACAGGCAGCCGCTCGCGGCGCGGCGTGGAGGTCAGCGCCGTGGGCACAGCCAGCACGGGGCCTTCCCGGGGCGGAGGGAGGCTGCTGAGAAAGCGGGCCACGCGGCGGACGGCGTCGCGCCTCCCACCCGGCGCTCATCCTTCGCAGGGCCCTCCGTGTGCCTGCACGTGCGCTGACACCGACAACCCACGCGAGATCCTCCGAAATTCAGAGGTGCTGCTGCAACCCCAGGGGCTGGGCTCCTCACACAACGGCGGCCTGCAGAAGCCCCGCAAGCCTCACCTTCCTCCCCCTCGACCTCTTACCTGTCGGGGCTCCCGTCAGGCCCACCCACACCTCACCCCGCACGGACTGGTCCCCTCGTCGTCTGCTTGCTCTGACAAGGCCGACAGCCCCGGCTCCTTCTGGGCTCCACAGGCACTCTGACGCTCCTTGCCGTCATCCCGACACCTGGCTCCCGACCCCTAGAACCAGACACGTGCAACGAGAGGCGTGAGCCAGCAGGCCAGGCACCAGGAGGGTGACTGGGCCCAGGGAAGAGCCCGCTCCTGCCCGAAGCCTGGCTTTGAGCTGGGCCCTGAAAACCGAGACACAGACACAAAAGGCAACAAGGAAGAGGGACGAGAAGGGCCAGGGTGCAGCGGGGGCAGTTCCAGAAGGTTCCAGAGATGGAGAACATCTAGCACCTCCTGAGCAAACAGTCGCTGTGGTGACGACGTGAAGAAGCCGGGGCAGAGCGGGCAGAGTGCCGACCTCCAGGCCAGCGACCACGTGGCGTCTACGCGGGCCACAGGACAGGCTGGAACTCGGGAGGAACTGGATTTCAACAATGAAGATAAAAGCTCTTTAAAATTATGCTGGCACAACGTACTACTCTTCAACAAGTTGAACATTTTCTGAGATTGCACCGTGTTAGGCATTAGATGCCACGCCTTAGAATCTACGGTCCAAAGGTCAACCATGCCCTCTGAGTGCCTATAATAGGACCAAGCCCTGCTCACCAGCCACCTTCGTCTCTGAGGAGCTTCGTCGCGTTAGTAGAGTTTAGGGAGCATTCAGTCTGCTCTTGGTGAAGTTAGAAGGTGGGGACATGCAGAAGGGAAAGACTGGGCTCTGAAGGCCACCAGGGAGACCACCATTCTGAAATAGAAAACCAACCAGCCTCCAGGGCCAGACAAGTGTCAGAAACAAGCCAGGCAGCTGAGCACAGGAGGGGCGAGGGGGCGGGAGGCTCATGCAGGAAAGATGGGAAGCGCCACAGGGAAGACACTGGACTTGACCTGACGCTAGACGGAATCCCATCTCCACCCCAGCCAGTATCGCCTCAGGGCCATGCAAGCCTGTGTGTGATGTAACCTGTCATGACCTTTCACCCCAGACCACCCCATGCTCCGTCCTCACCAGAAAATACTGGCCTCAGCTTCTCCCTGAAGAGCAGGTCGTCAGAGAGCGACTCCTCCAACACAAGTTCCAGACACACCACGTCCAGTCAACCCTGCTTCCGTTCTCCAAAAACTGTATCCAAATGCTACTCTTCCTCTGAGTAAATCACAATGTCAGTGGAAAACACAATGATTCTTCAGTTCAGTCGCTCAGTCATTTCTCACTTTTGTGACCCCATGGACTGCAGCACGCCAGGCCTCCCTGGCCGTCACCAACTCCCGGAGTTCACCCAAACCCATGTCCATTGAGTCAGTGATGGCATCCAGCCATCTCATCCTCTGTCGCCCCCCTTCTCCTCCCACCTTCAATCTTTCCCAGCATCAGGGTCTTTTCCAGTGAGTCAGCTCTTCACATCAGGTGGCCAAAGGATTGGAGTTTCAGTTTCAGCATCAGTCCTCCCAACAAATATTCAGGGTTGATTTCCTTTATTGACTGGTTGGATCTCCTTGCAGTCCAAGGGACTCTCAAGAGTCTTCTCCAACACCACAGTTCAAAAGCATCAATTTCTTGTGTGCTCAGCTTTCTTTATGGTCCAACTCTCACATCCATACATGACTACTGGAAAAACTTTGACTATATGGACTATAGCTTTGACTATATGGACCTTTGTCAACAAAGTAATGTCTCTGCATTTTAACATGCTCTCTAGGTTGGTCATAGCTTTCCTTCCAAGGAGCAAGTGTCTTTTAATTTCATGGCTGCAGTCACCATTTGCAGTGACTGCACTAAGCGCAGGTGGCTGCGACCGGCGCACTAGTATGGTGGAGAGGAGTTACCCCACGTCCGAGGTCAAGGGCAGAGGCTGAGAGTGCCAGGCTGCAATGGCGCAGGAATGGCTGACAGGAGCCACCCCACATCTGAGGCCAGGGGCAGCAGCTGGGAAGAGCAACCCCACGTCCAAGGAGCAGTGGCTGCTCAGGTTCAGGAGGGCCTAGAGGAGTTATCCATGTTGAAGGTCAGGAAGGGCGGCGGTGAGGAGATACCTTTCGTCCAAGGTAAGGAGCAGCAGCTGCGCTTTGCTGGAGCAGCCGTGAAGAGATACCCCACACCCAAGGCAAGAGAAATCCAAGTAAAATGGTAGGTGTTGCTAAAGGGCATCAGAGGGCAGACACACTGAACCATACTCACAGAAATCTAGTCAATCTAATCACACTAGGACCAGGGCCTTGTCTAACTCAATGAAACCAAGCCATGCCTGCAGGGCAACCCAAGACGGGCGGGTCATGGTGGAGAGGGCTGACCGAACATGGTCCTCTGGAGAAGGGAATGGCAAGCCACTTCAGTATTCTTGCCTTGAGAACCCCATGAACACTGTGAAAAGGGAAAATGATAGGATCCTGAAAGAGGAACTCCCCAGGTCAGTAGGTGGCCAGTATGCTACTGGAGATCAGTGGAGAAATAACTCCAGAAAGAATGAAGGGATGGAGCCAAAGCAAAAACAATATCCAGCTGTGGATGTGACTGGTGATAGAAGCAAGGTCTGATGCTGTAAAGGGCAATATTGCATAGGAACCTGGAATGTCAGGTCCATGAATCAAGGCAAATTGGAAGTGGTCAAACAGGAGATGGCAAGGGTGAACGTCAACATTCTAGGAATCAGCGAACTAAAATGGACTGGAATGGGTGAATTTAACTCAGATGACCATTATATCTACTATTACGGGCAGGAATCCCTCAGAAGAAATGGAGTAGCCATCACGGTCAACAAAAGAGTCCGAAATGCAGTACTTGAATGCAATCTCAAAAATGACAGAATGATCTCTGTTCATCTCCAAGGCAAATCATTCAATATCACATNTCTTAGATCCAGGAACCGACTCCAGGTCTTCAGGTCCCAAAAGAGTAGTTATATTTTGACTGCTTTGTAAATGGCAATTCAGAAAAACTGCCTTGTAGGGAAAGAAAACTACTCTGAGGTTCATACAATTTGATTTAATCCTAACTCTCAAGAGGACACTTAAGATTTTGATACTTATATCCACTGTGAAGTTATCTTTCAAAACAGAAATAATGTCTTTACTTTGAAGAATTGGCTATTCTGGGAGAAGACTGGTAAATAAAGATGAAGAGGTTGCTGCTAATTAAATTCTGAAAATATGGTAATTTTCCTTCACCTGAACAAATAATAGGCATTTTTAAAAATCCTGATTTACTACAAAAGGCCTATCATCCAAAGAAATAATAGATGCATATGATGCGGCACTTTCAAGATTATTGTCTCATGTTTGAAAAATTAGGGTCATCACAGATAATAAATATTACAAACAAGCCTATGAAGAAAAAGAGAAATATTAAGATTAC
Source organism: Oreotragus oreotragus (assembly GCA_006410675.1). Lineage (NCBI taxonomy): Eukaryota > Metazoa > Chordata > Mammalia > Artiodactyla > Bovidae > Oreotragus > Oreotragus oreotragus. Next base: position 149,540 of record SJYX01002530.1, read on the forward strand.
AAACTGAGAAAATTAAAACTCTGAATTAAAGGAAATAAAATACTGGAGTCTCTCTTTCCCCCAGATAAATTAATTGTGTAATAAGAAAATGGGAGCAGAATATAATGTGCAATTAGGCAAGAAGAGGAAAACAAGTAATTCTGGGCAGGGCAAAGGTGGCGCCGTGAAGCTGGACAAATAAACTGAAGGCTTACAGACCAAACAATTATAAGTAATTATTTGCAGGTTAAAGTGTTTTTAAATAATATGCTTTGCACAAAAAATTAGCATACCACAATGATAAGGTATTTTAGCAACAGTTCTACTATAGAATAATCTGAAAATAAGAACCAAGCAGCTTAGTAACAAGTATGCCAAAGTGATAAGGTAAATGGAGCTTCAGGATTGGTTTAAAAGCAAAAATGTCTGTTTTATATTTCTGTATGATTGGTAGCAGTTTCTGTTAGACCAGGATTAAAGTACCAACAGAATACTCATGACTTCCTTCACTGGTTAGGTATTAATTTCAGGAAATATTTTGTTTCCTACAACCCTTGTTTTCATTATCCTTTGTTAAACACAGCCACTAAATAAATTCTCCCTATTTTTCCTGCTTGCTTAATCCCTGTGTTTCCACGTAGATAAATCTCACATAATTAGCTGAAGCTTTGGAAAACAGTGTTGCCTGGTGCACATGAAATGAAGTTTTATAACATGCCAGCGGAAGTTACAACCTGTTGTGGGAATAGAAATGCTTTATTGGGAGTTTCTTGCCCATGGCTGTACATGAAATGAAGAGAGAACAGAGGAAATCATTCAGCTCTGAAAATCCTTCTTCAGCCAAAAAATAAAATAAAATATTTTATTTTCATTTACTTTCTTTGATGTCTTATACCTAAAATTATTTTTCGCTATACTGTAACTATGCCAATATGACTGATTATAAGAACTTTTTAGTTTAAAAATTAGACAAAATTCATCTTTGTCTCCTTAGGCTCTAGCATAGGGCTTGGCACTTAAGAATAACTGTTTTATGAAAAATGAAAAAAGAAATGGTGTCAACTCTCTGAAAGCATTCAGAGAAAATATTTTTTATTCTTTCCTTTTAGATTCCAGTATCCCAATGCTGCACTTTTCATCCTTATTGTAAAATTGGTCAACTGCATGGATTTACTATCCTGTGACATAAGCTAAATTTCTGAGGAGAAGAAATAACAAGCTTAGAGTATTAGGCAATAGTAACTGTGTGGTTAATTTCATATGTCAACTGGACTAGAAAAGATGTGCCCAGATTAAACAGTATTTCTGCATGGCTCTATGAAAGTGTTTCCAAATGAGATTAGTATTTGAATCACTTGGCTCAGTAAAGTAGGTTGCCCTCTCCAATATAGGGAAGCACCATCTGATCTACTGAGGGTCTAAATACCATTGGCTCTCCTGGATCTCAGGCTTTCAGACTTTGGCAAAAATTACAAAACTGCTTTCCTGGGTCTCCAGTTTGCAGATGGCTGAGATTATGGATCTTAGCTTTCATAATTGCAGAATCCAATTGTTTAAATAAATCTCTCAATNTCTGATCTACTGAGGGTCTAAATACCATTGGCTCTCCTGGATCTCAGGCTTTCAGACTTTGGCAAAAATTACAAAACTGCTTTCCTGGGTCTCCAGTTTGCAGATGGCTGAGATTATGGATCTTAGCTTTCATAATTGCAGAATCCAATTGTTTAAATAAATCTCTCAATCTCTCTCTTTCTCCAAAGATATATATGGGTGGGATGAGAGAAAACTATATACAGATAAAGATGTAAATATAAAAAGATAGATACTAGATACAAAGTGATATTACTATAGATATACCATAATAACTATAATAGAGGTATTATATATAGGAAAGCACTAGCATTTCTCTCTCTCTCTACATATATACATACATATATATATATATATATATATCTCAGTGTTCTTGTTTTATTTCTTTGGAGAACCCTAATATATTAGTCAACAAAAACAAGACCAGGAGCTGACTGTGGCTCAGATCATGAACTCCTTATTTCCAAATTAAGACTCAAATTGAAGAAAGTAGGGAAAACCACTAGACCATTCAGGTATGACCTAAATCAAATCCCTTATGATTATACAGTGGAAGTGAGAAATAGATTTAAGGGCCTAGATCTGATAGATAGAGTGCCTGATGAACTATGGAATGAGGTTCGTGACATTGTACAGGAGACAGGGATCAAGACCTGTCTCTTATACACATCTAGATGTGTATAAGAGACAGCCTTTAGGATTGACTGGTTGGATCTCCTTGAAGTCCAAGGGACTCTCAAGAGTATTCTCCAACACCACATCTCTCCCTCTCCCTCAGAGTCCAAAAGTCCACTCTACACATCTGTGTCTTTTTTGCTGTCTTGCATACAGGGTCCTCATTACCATCTTTCTAAATTCCATACATATGTGTTAGTATACTGTATTGGTGTTTTTCTTTCTGGCTTCACTCTGTTTAATCGGTTCCAGTTTCATCCATCTTATTAGAACTGATTCAAATGTATTCTTTTTAATGGCTGAGTAATACTCCATTGTGTATATATACCACAGCTTTCCCAACACATCTTTAAAGCAGTCATTTTCTCACTGGCAAGTGACCCTCCAGCCATTCTGAGCCATTTCACGACCTCAACAAACCTTGCCCCCCTTGTCTCTCTGGCTGCATTCTGCTTACCCCATCTGGAGCTCTGCTTTATCCCCCTGCCTGACTCCCCCGGGGTCTATGCATCTTTACTCCTGTCACTTTTTCCAGGGGTCTTTCTGGTGCCTTTGACGTTACCTTGACATGTAGCAGCTCTGACTCTTAAGCATCACACACACCTGCCAACTCAGAACCTCCCCTTGTTCTGTTGTAATTGATAGTGATGGGCAGTCCTTGAGGGTCACACTTTTCTTTCACCTTTCAATCCCCAGGACTGGCCCATCACCCTTCATACAGGAAGGGCTCAGTCTGTGTTTTTGAGTGGCTGATTAATGAATAAACCTAAAATATGTTTCAATAAACATATTGAATAAACATTTCAATAAGCATATAAAGCACAATATGTTTCAATAAACAATTTCAATAGTATGGCTCTAAGAATAACTTTTTTCTAAAATTGTTAGACTAATCTTTATTTGAGCATAGCACAAGGGTTTTCACTCCCAACTTGTTCTTGAAGTGTGGGATTTAAGCTTTTTAAAAAATTAATCTTTTTTTTTTTTTTTTTTGCTGTGGTGGGTCTTTATTGCTGCCCGTGAGCTTTCTCTGGTTGGTAAGTGGGGGCTACTCTCCATTATGGTGCATGGGCTTCTCTTGTTACAGGGCACAGGCTCTAGGCGTTCAGGCGTCATTAGCTGTGGCACACAGGCATAGTTGGCTCTGTGGCATGTGGGATCTCCCCAGACCAGGGATCGAACTGGTGTCCCCTGCATGGAGGATTCTTAACCACCGGACCAGCAGGGAAGCCGCTAAGCATCCTTCTTTTAAAGCAGGCTGTGTTTTAGTGAAGGCTTCTGATTCTTTTATTTTAACCGGAGATCTAGCCTATAAATAATCTATATAAGATAATCAGAATGCTCCATAATATGTACTAATTTATTCAGTCAATAAGAGCTCAATCTAGGTACTGAGAACACATCAGTAAACAACAACAAAAAGGAATCCCTGCTCTCATGGAACTGATATTCTGGTGGGGGGTGATAAGCAGGTGGGGTGGGATGGGATGGGATGAGGAGGGAGGTTCAAGAGGGAGGAGACATATACATATAGCTGATTCATGTTGATGTTTGGCAGAAACCAACACAATTCTGTATGTCAATTATCCTTCAATGAAAAATAAAATTTTATATATAATAATATACATCAAAACATTTATTCATCAGCTGATGAATAAAGAAAAATAAAGCAAGGTAAGGGGGTAAAAAGTGACTGGGGAGAATTTGTCTAATTAAAGTCAAGGAAGGCTTTTCCAATAAAGCAGCGCTTGAGCAAATACATGAAGAAAGTAAGCACTGTATCAGTTCAGTTCAGTTGCTCAGTCATGTCCAACTCTTTGTGACCCAATGGACTGCAACACGCCAGGCCTCCCTGTCCATCACCAACTCCTGGAGACCACCCTAACTCATGTCCATTGAGTCAGTGATGGCATCCAACTATCTCATCCTCAGTCGTCCCCTTCTCCTGCCCCCAATCCCTCCCAGCATCAGGGTCTTTTCAAGTGAGTCAGCTCTTCACATCGGGTGGCCGAAATATTGGAGTTTCAGCTTCAACATCAGTCCTTCCAATGAACACCCAGGACTGATCTCCTTTCGGATGGACTGGTTGGATCTCCTTGCAGTCCAAGGGACTCTCAAGAGTCTTCTCCAACACCACAGTTCAAAAGCATCAATTCTTTGGAGCTCAGCTTTCTTTATAGTCCAGCTCTCACATCCATACATGACTACTGGAAAGACCATAGCCTTGACTAGACGGACCTTTGTTGGTAAAGTAATGTCTCTGCTTTTTAATATGCTGTCTAGGTTGGTCATAAGGTCTGTGGATAACTGCAAAGGGCATCTCAGTTAAAGGAACAGCAAGTACAGTGACCCTGAGGTGGGAGTGAGCCTGGGATTTTGAAGAACTACAAGGAAACCAGTGAGGCCAGAGCAACGAGGGACAGAGAGTTGTAAGATGTGAGGTTAGGAAAATAATGGGGCCCAGATTCCCTGGAGCCTTCTACACCACAGTAAGGCCTTTGTATTTTGTTTTAAATGAGATGGGATGCTCTACGAGTGCTGAGAACTGAAAAGGGACTTGAGTTTGAAATGGTCACTCCGGCTGGTGCATAGGAGACCAGTGAAGGTGGTTTCAGTGATCGAATCATCCAAGTGAGAGATGATGGTGGCTTGGACCAGTGTAGTAATAGGGGCAATAATGAGAAATATTCAGATTCTGGATCATTTTAAAGGTGACATTGAAAGAAATTTAAGGTGGAATGTGAAAGAAATTGATGAGTCCACGGATGAAGTTTCTAGATTGAGCCACTAGAAGATGGAATTGCCACTTGCTGAAATGGGAAAGATTTGGGATGAAGTGGGTTAGGGAGGTGGGCTTTCCAGCTGGCACCTGCCAGTGCAGGAGATGCAAGTGATGCATGTTCACCCTCTGGGTCAGGAAGATCCCCTGGAGGAGGGCATGACAACCCACTCCAGTATTCTTGCCTGGAGAATCCCATGGATAGAGGAGCCTAGCAGGCTACAGTGCATAGGGCCGCAAAGAGTGAGACATGACTGAAGTGACTTAGCACACAAGAATTGTTTTACAACTCAAAGGCAGAGGTAAGTAACCATTTACTGGTGGTGGGAAGGCAGGGGTCTGTTAACATGGAAAATGCTGAGAAGGGAGCCAAGGAGAGGCAACAGCCCTCAAATTGAGCACACTAACAAGTTTAATCAGTCTCTGCAGCCCTGGGGAACTTTCCATGATTTTTATACATCTTAGGCTGGATATGGAGTTACCATCGTTCTTAAAAAGGAACTAGAGGACCAAGCCATTTGAAAATTCTTCTTTAAAAGGAAGTCAACATGTTATCTGGAGAAGGCAGTGGCACCCCACTCCAGTACTCCTGCCTGGGAAATCCCATGGACAGAGGAGCCTGGTGGGCTGCAGTCCATGGGGTCGCTAAGAGTTGGACACGACTGAGCGACTTCACTCTCACTTTTCACTTTCATGCATTGGAGAAGGAAATGGCAACCCACTCCAGTGTTCTTGCCTGGAGAATCCCAGGGACAGGGGACCCTGGTGGGCTGCCGTCTATGGAGTCACAAAGAGTCGGACACGACTGAGGTGACTTAGCAGCAGCAGCAACATATTATCTATTTACAACTACCTTGTGATTAGGCATCATCCATCCCGCTCCAACCCATATACCCATCTATCATGTTGTGCTTGTCACACCTCACTTTTTTTTTTTTTTGGTTGTGCCCTGTGGCTTGCAGGATCTTAGTGCCCTGACTGGGACTTGAACCTGGGCCTGGGAATTGAAGCACCAAGTCCTAACCACTGAACAGCCAGGGGATTCACTTTCACGTGTCATTTTAATGATGTAGTCCCTTCTCCTATAATGAAAAGGACATCTTTCTTTGGGTGTTAGTTCTAAAAGGTCTTGTAGGTCTTCATAAAACCGTTCGACTTCAGCTTCTTCAGCATTACAGGTAAATTTGGCCTTGGAATGCAGAATGAAGCAGAGCAAAGACTAATAGAGTTTTGCCAAGAAAATGCACTGGTCATAGCAAACACCCTCTTCCAGCAACACAAGAGAAGACTCTACACATGGACATCACCAGATGGTCAACATCAAAATCAGATTGATTATATTCTTTGCAGCCAAAGATGGAGAAGCTCTATACAGTCAACAAAAACAAGACCAGGAGCTGACTGTGGCTCAGATCATGAACTCTTTATTACCAAATTCAGACTTAAATTGAAGAAAGTAGGGGAAACAGCTAGACCATTCAGGTATGACCTAAATCAAATCCCTTATGATTATACAGTGGAAGTGAGAAATAGATTTAAGGNTGGACATCACCAGATGGTCAACACCGAAATCAGATTGATTATATTCTTTGCAGCCAAAGATGGAGAAGCTCTATACAGTCAACAAAAACAAGACCAGGAGCTGACTGTGGCTCAGATCATGAACTCCTTATTTCCAAATTCAGACTTAAATTGAAGAAAGTAGGGAAAACCACTAGACCATTCAGGTATGAACCTAAATCAAATCCCTTATGATTATACAGTGGAAGTGAGAAATATATTTAAGGGCCTAGATCTGATAGACAGAGTTCCTGATGAACTATGGAATGAGCACGATTTTTACTTTTATGGAAATGAGAATTTCTTTGGTGGATCATCTTATTGGAAAGAGAATAGCAGAAATCTGGAAATCAGATTTGCTAGGTTTGTAGCAAGTATTAGTTTTACGACCAATCTCAAGACCTCAAATAGATTTAGTATTTAGCATACATAATAAAGTTGCATGTGTCTATCTCCTCTGGGTCATGAATGCATCTCAGGCAAAGCCATGGCTTCACTTTACTAAGCATGTGTCTGTTGTTTTTATGCCAGCTATTAGGGACGTAAAGATGGCCTCATCTATTTCAGTCAAGTGAAGAAGGTAATAAGTAGAATAGAATATGGGACAGAATTCATGGATAACCAAAATGGTAGCAAAATCATTGTGTTTGCAGAGAGAGGTAAGGGAGAGTCAAGTCAAGCCACAGAGAGGAGATGGCACATGGGTTGGGCTTTAAATATAAAACCTGGGTAAGCTGCGTTGGTCAAGGGTGAATGGAGGTAGATGGATCCCAGCCAGAGAGCAGAATGTGAACAGAAGAGCCTGATGGGATCAGAGGTGTTTTATTTACACGCATATACCATGACCCTAACACTAGAACTCAGACATAACAGATGCTCAAAATGTTTGCTGGGAGACTTCGTCGGTGGCCCAGTGGTTAAGAATCCAACTTGCAGTGTAGGTGACGTGGGTTCGATCCCTGCTTGTGGAACTAAGATCCCACATGCCTTGGAGCAACTAAGCCCCGGCTCTGCAACTACAGAGTCCACGCGCTCTGGAGCCCACAGGCCACAGCTAGAGAGTCTGCATGATGCAATGAAGACGCTGTGTGCCACAGCTAAGACCTAATGCAGCTAAGTAAATAAATGAATGTGTACTGAAATGAAATAATCTCATCGTTCTATTCCATTCAGTAAGCATTTCCTTTACTCAGTTTCCCTTTCACCAAATGGTGATTGTGCTTGTCCCCACCTGACTCTCAGAAAATCACATATAAAATGCCACTGGGAAAATTAATGTATAAGAGAAATGGAAAATTCTGGTTATGCTCAAAGATTTTAACAACTGGTGCATCACAGTGGCCCACACTCTCCCAACAACTTTCTGCAGAGGGTATGCATTTTGCTCTCCCCCTTGCTGTTGGGGAGCAGAATGGTTGTTTGTGGGACAGAACGTGATAATGCCTCCCTCCCCCACACCCTGATCCTGGAGCGAGGGGGACGTCTGTGTTCAGTTCTGGGAGAATTTGCATTTCCCTTTACGATCTTCACTGAAATTGGCTGAAAGGTAGGGACACAGTCAAGGATAGCAGCAGAAAACAGCGGTGATGCCTTCCTAGCATTATACTGAAGGAAAGTGAAAGTCGCTCAGTCGTATCCGACTCTTTGCGGCCCCACAGACTAGACAGCCATGGAACTCTCCAGGCCAGACAGAATACTGGAGTGGGTAGCCCTTCAATTCTCAAGGGGCTCTTACCAACCCAGGTCTCCCACATTGTGGGTGGATTCTTTACAGCTGAAACACAAGGGAAGCCCAAGTATACTGGAGTGGGTAGCATATCCCTTTTCCAGTGCATCTTCCTGACCGAGGAATCGAACCGGGGTCTCCTGCACTGCAGGCAGATTCTTTACCAGCTGAGCTATCAGGCATTATATTAGTTATTTGGCTGAAATATCACTGTAGAGATAAGCTGAGAAATTATGGTCCACAGACAAAGAGAGCTGGCAAGGTGAAAATGTGGAAGGTAAAATGAAAATATGCTCTGTCCCCAGCATCAGTGAAACAGCATTTTTTTTTTTTTTTAGCTGAAATAAAAAGGAAGGTAATTTAGGATTCTACTGTGCCTTTGTGCCATTCTTATTCTTCCTGCCTGAAATGCCTTTTCCATCTTGTCAAACTGGCAAACTCCTGGACATCCTTCATCAACCAGTGGAGATCTTACTATTTCTGCAAAGCCTTCCTGAATCCAACAAGCAGAGCAAGTGGTTTTGTTCTGCATACTCTCTCGGTGTGTGTGTATCTATATATATAGATACACACACACCTAACTCTTACACATATATATGCAGGCGTGATAAGTCACTTTGGTTGTGTCTGACTTTTTGCGACTCTATGGACTGTAGCCCACCAGGCTCCTCTGTCCATGGGATTCTCCAGGCAAGAATACTGGAATGGGTTGCCATGCCTTTCTTCAGGGGATCTTCTCGACCCAGGGATGGAACCTGCGTCTCTTATGCATTGACAGGCAGGTCCACTAGCTCCACCTGGAAAGTCCTATAGGCATGTGTGTGTGTGTGTGTGTATACACACACACACACACAAGTATATGTACATATATACATGTATACATGTATGTATATGTATATACATACATATACATACATGTATATATATAATAGGTATATACTTTTTATTCTAGAATGCATTGACTTTATGACTTTATCAAAGCTTAGATTCTGAGACGTTAAGATCAAACACTAGATCATCTCTGGACTCTAGCAGCTCATACACAGCTTACCACCAATACAAACTCAGTTAAATCATCCCATTATCATTATCACTTCGCAGGTTAACACATAAAGTACATAAAAGAGCCAGCCAGATTTTTGACACTTCATCCAACTTTATCATGATCTTATCCTTCCCAAAATGCCATCGATCTAGATAATTTTATTTTCCTTGCTTTTGCTTTTAAGAAGACACATTATATTCTTGACTAGAATAGTCTCTTTTCTCTTTTCCATCCATTCAACTCTCAGCAATGGTCCAGGCCCAGCTCAGAAATCTCCTCTGAGACGACCTATGGACTGGGAGAATATATTTGCAAACCAAGTATCTGATAAGGGATTAATATCCAAAATATATAAAGAACTAATCTAACTTAATGATAAAAAGAAAACACCCCCAAACAAATGAAAACCCCCAACTAATCAAATCAAAATATGGGCAGAGGGACTGGACAGACATTTTTACCAAAGAAGACACAAAAATGGTCAATTGATACAAGAACAAGATGCTCAGTATCACTAATCATCAGGGAAACTCGAATCAAAACTGCAGTTAGATAAATCTCACACCTGTTAGAACGGCTATTATCAAAAGGACAAATATTAGTTTAAAAAAAAAATACAAAAGGGAACCCTTGTGCACTATTGGTAGAAGTGGAAACTGTTGTAGTTACTGTGGAAATCCGTATGAGTCCTCAAAAAACTTTAAAAAAATAGAACTACCATATGATCCAGCATTCCCACTTCTGGGAAAATATCCAAAGGAAATGAAAACAGGATTTTGAAGAGTATTTGCACTCTCATGTTTATCGTACCATTATTCACAACAGCCAAGATACAGAAATAACCTATGTGCCCACCAAAGGATGGATGTATAAAGAGATGTGGTATTTTTATATACAATAACATATTATTCAGCTATGAGAAGCAAGGGAATCTTGCCATTTGCTACAGCATGGAGGGAACTTGAGGGCTTCATGCTAAGTGAAACCAGTCAAACAGAGAAAGACAGATACCGTATGATCTCACTTACACGTGGAATCTAAAAAAGCCAAAACCTTAGAAGCAAAGGGGGGCTTCCCAGGTGGAGCTAGTGGTAAACATCTGCCTAGCAATGCAGGAGACACAAGAGATGCGGGTTCGATCCCTGGATCGGGAAGATCCCCTGGAGGAGGAAATGGCACCCCACTCCAGTGTCGTTGCCTGGAAATTTCCATGGGCAGAGGAGCCTGGCAGGCTACAGTCCATGGGGCCGCAAAGAGTTGGACGCAACTGAGAAACTGACCACATAGAAACAGAGTACAATCACGATTACCAGGGGCTGGCATTGGAGTAAACGGGGAGATACTGGTCAAAGTTACAAACCTTCAACTTATAAAATGGATAAATTTGAGAGATAAATAAATCCTGGGAATCTAATGCACAGCACTGTGATTAAATGCATAACATTCAGAGGGCAGATCTTAAATGTTCTGACCACACAGAAAAGAAACGATAATTATGTGATGTAATGGAGCTGTTAACTAAGGCTACAGTAACAACTTTGCAATACATATGGGTAGAAATCACACACACTGTATACCGTGAAGGTGGTATACAGTGTTACATGGCAATTATATCTCTATAGAGTTGGATTAAAAAGAAAGAGGAGGGACTTCCCTGGTGGTCCAGTGGCTAAGACTCTGAGCTCTCAATGCTGGGGCCCTGGGTTTGATCCCTGGTTGGGGAACTGGATCCCACATGTCACAACCAAGACCCTGTGCAGCCAAATAAGTAAATAAAAATGAATATAAAGAGAAAAAGAGGAATCACCACCTCCATGAAGACTTCCCTAGCTCCTCCACACCTTACTGTTTTCTCTACCGAACTCATGCAATGTTGTGAGCAGATTCAGCAGAACCTGAATTTTTCTCCCCTGCCACCCCAGCATTTCATAGTGTGTGGGTCCCCAACCCCTGGGCCACAACAGGTGCCAGTCCACGGCCTGTTAGGATACGGGCTGCACAGCAGGAGGGGAGGGGCAGGCAGGCGAGCCAAGAGTCATCTGTGAATCCCCCTTCTCTGTTAGCAGCACGACTGCCTGAGCCAGCCTCTCCTCTGCCTCCTCCAGCCACGGAAGAACTCTCACAGAACTGGTCCCTGGTGCCAAAAAGGTTGGGCAGCGCTGAGAGAGTTTACACTAAGCCAGATGACGCGATAGTTATTCTATCTTCACATGAACCGGGCAGCCCACCCAAACTACACTGGACACAGTGAGGTGCTGGCCATCTCACTGGGCCTGTGTGCATGCTCAGTCATTTTGGTCGTGTCTGACTCTTTGCGACCCTACGGACTGGAGCCTGGCAGGCAGCTCTGTCCAGGCGATTCTCCAGGCTAGAATACTGGAGTGGGTCGCCATGCCCTCCTCCAGGGGATCTTCCCCAGCCAGGGATCAAACCCAGCTCTCCTGCGTCTTCTGCATCGCAGGCAGATTCTTCACTGCTGAGCCACCAGAGAAGCCAGACCACCTCACGCCATTGCTCATGAGAATTAACAGCCTAAAAGTGGCTATGACTGCAAGGACTGGGAGCCAGAATTCTATTCCACCTGTGCTTTCGCCAATAAGGGCTCAAAACGAATGCTACCAACTGCTTCTCTGCAATGCCTCAAGCCCAGCCAGACCTCTAGCATTCCCCCAGGAGGCGATCTGAGCGCAGCAGACCCTGCGTGCCTGGCAGGCAAGGGACTGCTCCTTCTGGCTTCCTCCCGCCTTCCATCAGACGGTGACCACCTGACAGTTCCCCTGTCCCAGACGCCTTTGAACCCATCGTGACAGTAAGGACAAATGTAAATAAACAAAAGTGAGATTCATACTTCTTGCAGTCTTACCTTGAATCGCAGGAGGAAATGAATGCTTCAGGGTTTCCCAGAGTAGGAAAGAGGTTTGGGTTGGATTTTGTCCTGTTTAACAAGGAACTGAAAGAGCCATGATGCCTCTGGCGGGGAACCAGTAGAGCAGGTGTTGTGTTTCAGCTCCCCTGGCTCCTGTGTTGCTGGTCTTCATGCTCACTGCAACACCTTCTCTCCTCACTGTGCTCTGCCTTCTCGACCTCAAGGGTCTGAGCAGCAATCTACATCTCAAGCACCCCCTTACTGAGCAGCACCCCCCTTACTGAGCAGGCCTCTCTGGTTAAGTTGGAGTTTTCTTCCTCAATTTCCCCAGCTTTCAATATTTAGAATCAAAGCTTCTGCCAAAGAACCCCCTACACACACACACACACACACAAAATCAACCAAGCAAACGAAAAGCACCAATACTTTACATCAGGATATAATAATTTGCATCAAAATGGACCTTTCCCAGGTTCCCTTTCCTCAAAACCCCTCTTTCAGCTATGAATATGTAGATAATTCCATCAGAATAGATTAATCCAGTTAGAACTCCCCCACAAAATGTGTTTTCATCTCAGTGGAGAGGTTCTTGCTCATTCCGTCACAGGTATCTTTCATATACTGTGCTGAGTGTTAATAAAGACAAAATGAACAGGACACAGTGAGACTGAAAGCATCTTTGATAGTTCTGTTCCAGCGGTTAGCCAAGGCGCAAGGCGGGGACTCCATGAGCGGACACTTTGTTGAGACTTTGAAGTGGAATCTAAATGCGTCATCACGGCCCCATGCCTATAGAGACTGGCTAAATTCTGAACTCAAGTGAAACATCTAGAGTGCTAGCATCTCTCTCTTGCACGTGTGTTAACTCTCCAACTTACCTCGATTTCCTAGGAACTGCTCATAGGATAAGTATGTGCCTGACATTATCACAGATTGCAAGCAGAACTGGGGTGGGCAGTACAATATGGGACGCAGTGCACTGAGTAACTACTTTACTAACAGCAGTTTAGAGTCTAAAACCAGTCATTCGTGGGCTTCGCGATGACCAAACCCCCTGCCAGGTGTGAGCCTTTAGGCAAACTAAATGACTCAATCTCCTAATGATTCAATGAGTCTTTTTCTCTTGTCTTTCTGCAAGAGGAGCTCTCAACACTGACCTGCTCATATAGATCAAGTAAAGATTTTAACACATTATATTACAATCATATTCAATCTTCATGACACCTCTACTAGCTGCCATTGTTAACTTCATCACACAGACAGAAATGAAGCTCAGAGGTGTTAAGTAATTACCTCAATTCACATAGCTGATAAGTGGCAACCCCACGCTCTTTCTGAATACTGGGCTGCTTCCCACGGTAACATGCACTAATCAAACTTGTACACTTTATGACGTAATAGTGAGAAGGATATTAAATACGATATGCAAAGTAGCCATATCATACCTGTTCTATTTGCTGTTGCTTAGTTGCTCAGTCATGTCCAACTCTTTTGAGACCCCACGAACTGTACCCCGCCAGGCTCCTCTGTCCATGGGATTTCCTAGGCAAGAATACTGGAGTGGATTGCCATTTCCTTCTCCAGGGAATCTTCCCGACCCACGGATCAAACCTGTGTCTTCTGCACTGCCTAGCAGGAGATACGCAATGATACCCAGATATACAGATATCCAATAGAGGCTAGATGCTTTCACTTCCTTTTGCCTTACAGTCAGTATATGTTGCTCTTTTGATTCACTAGAGAAACAACTTTTGATACAATAGCAACATGTATTCGGAAATAAAGGTACTGAAGCATTCTTAGCCACAAAGTAAAAGAAAAAAAAAAAAAGAGTTCTGCTGGTTGAGCTTTGTCATATCTAATGCCTCGCTGGAAGCAGGATAGGCCTGTACAAGAAACCACAAGGCTTTCTGTCCAAGTAACTGGGACCATCTGGACAGATGGACAGAGAGCAGTGAAAACCAGGTGTGTCATCTGGGTGTTGCAGGAAAACAGACTGTGGTCTCCTGGTACTGTAGCTGCTTCTGAAACCAAACGCCAACAATGCTCTGGTGCATTTTTCATGAGCTGTGCACTCAGCCATGCCCAGAAACACTGGAAGTTACCCCAGGGATATATTAGCGAACAACTCACCCCTCCCTGCACCTCCCAGGGCTTAGTACTGCCCCCCTCGTTTAGTGTGCTTCAGTTTCACTGAGAACAGCTTCTGCTCAAAAGCTGGTTCCTCCCCAAGTCCCACAGCTGGGCTGACGCTGGGATGCTGGCTTCCCTGTTTGTCTCGGGGACAGGGCAGGACAGACAGCTCACCAGCTCAGCTGCACCTCGATCTTCTCCAGTACTCTTAGGGAAAGAAATGTCATCCTGATGTGCTGAGAAATAACCAATCAGATTTTTTAAAAGAAAGAACGAAAGAGAGAAAAAAAGAAAAGACTTGGAGAAAGAGGGATAGAGCAATCACAGCGAGTGTTTCCTTAGAGCTGCATTTTCCAGCAAATTTCATTAACTCAAAATACTTCTGCTTCCTTTGGTCCCAGTGGGAGACCAAACCATCCCTGATCAGACAATCTGGATATGCTTTTCTTGCTATTTCCATGATTTTTTTTTTTTTTTTT
>SJYX01002530.1:167922-179949 GCA_006410675.1 Oreotragus oreotragus
GAAGCCAGGGAAGTCTCCCCATCACCCAACTGATAAAATTCACTTTACGCATGCAGTTATTCTGTGTGTTGATCACAGGGGTGTCCAATCTTAGGAGAGGGTGAAGTGATGAAGTCAGCATAGAAGATCAGGTCAGGAGTCTTAGAAATTCTCCGAAACTGGCCCTTTGGACGCAGTGCAGTGCCATCGCTCAGTAAGCAGAATATTGGCACTTTGCTTTTGGAAGTCCTATCTCTGTCTCTTTGGTTGGGTTATTTTCTTGGGTTTCCATGCTGCATGAAAAATGTGTACTGTATCTTTAAGGACTAGAACCGTACTCAAGAAAGAAAGATGCTCAGCCTTGAAAGACCTGCAAGAATGAGGAAATTGAGGGCATAACAGATTGAAGCCTCACATTCATTCTGTCTCCCAGCATAAGCTCATCGAAGAAAAGTGTGTTTAGAAATGCCATATTATGTTAGTTATTCTTGGGTGTTCACTCCCTGGCATGCCATCTGACAATCTCTCCTCCCCTCTACATTGTTGAGGTTGCATGCATGCCATAGACTGCCACGCTCCTCTGCCCATGAGATTCTCCAGGCAAGATTACTAGAGTGAGTTGCTGTGCCATCCTCCCAGGGTTCTTCGCAACCCGGGGATTGAACCCGGATCTCCTATGTTTCCTATTCTGGCAGGAGGGTTCTCTATCACTAGCACCACCTGGGAAGCCCACTGAGGTCACTTAAGTCAAAGACATACATGCCTCAATCCCACTGCATTCACATGAGGAGAGCAGTCACAGGCAATGCAAATCCAAACTAACAGGTCATCAAAGATTTTCCAATTAGCTTTGGAACACAAGCCTCGCGTACATAATCTGTTTGAACACAGGTGCTTCTGGTGTTTGGGGAATTTATAAGCCTTCCAAGAAATCAATGAACCCACACTGTGATTGCCAAAATGCGATTCAGCTGGCCCCTCCTCACTGGTTCCCTCCTCCTTGCCTTTCCCACTATGGTCAACATCACATCTGAGTTCTGAGCATCAGTGTGGTGTAGAAATGGCCTCTACTAGGACTTGCTGGTTCCCAAACTTCCTGAAGAGAAGGGACCTTACGAGGGACCCGTAACTTCAAAGTTTTCTATTTCATCTTAAAAGACACCTCAGATGATCAACCAGGGAGCAAATAATGTCAACACAATTTGAAGCAAGGTTTGGCTTGCGAATTAACTGGGTTTAGATTTTTGGACATTTATTCCATGTTGTTCAGTGTGTTTAATGTGTCCGGCATGAGTAGGATTGCCACTTTGAAGGTAAGTTTCTGGAGGCCACACGCAATGTCTTCCCTTGATTTTGTATCGTGTCAAAGGAAGACCAAAGCAGTAATACATTGCTGGTCACGGTGATGCCTTTCAGAAAAAGATTATTGTAGAATCTTATGCTACATCATGTGATTATAGTGCTAATATTTTTTAAAGAGCATCCAGTCTTCAGAAACAAAAGGTTATTAAATTTCTTGTAACTCCAGAGCAAACGTGTGTGCCTGTTTCTAGGGGGTGGTGGTGATCACTGGTATAATCTTTTCTTTAGTCTTCTATGGGACGGGTCTACGGGGAGGACTCAGCTTACATTTGTTGAATGAATAAATGAGAGTAAGATCATCAAATGGGTAGTCAGTAAATGCGGGGATTAGTAGATCAGTATTTGCTTTCCTTCCATTGCTGCTAAGTCGCTTCAGTTGTGTCTGACTCAGCGACCCCATGGACTGCAGCCTACCAGGCTCCTCCATCCATGGGAGTTTCCAGGCAAGAGTACTGGAGTGGGGTGCCATTCCTTCCATTGCTGGAGTTTTTTCTGGTTTTTACACCTCTGTGACACTCGAGCTTGACTGCAGTGTATGGCTATTCCTTTGAGTACTCTCATCTCTTTCTCTCTCCTGGTCTGTTCCTCTCCCCACAGCAGTGGCCAATGAGCTCTGGCCTTTTAGGAGTGAATAATAAACACAGCCTGTCCTGTTTAGGTTAGAGTTATCGATGGGAAATGACTTGATGAATAGTCCTTGCTTGACTGATAAAGTTGTATATCAGGAAGTAAATCTAGTGGAAAAGGAAATCTATCCTCCACATGCACCAGCAGATGGGAGACTTAAATTGACAGTAAAGATTCATCTTCTTTAATTCTGAGTAGCTCTGAAGCTTCCTTCTTGGTACCCATCTTTCTATTTTCCTGATATCCATAGCCCCAGCCTTCAAAGGATGGTATTACCTGTTTATTGATAAGGACAGCTGTACCGTTTTGCACTTACAAATCACCTTTTCATCTTTGCATTTCAAGCATCTCACATATGCTAACAAATCAGACAAACACCCGAGGGAAATGTTTTTCACTAAATGCAATTCATTAAACAAAAACACAGAATTTGGTTTCTTGAACTGATCTTACCCAACAGTGCTGAGATGGAACTCAGGATTTCAGGAAATAATAATACCATTGGTTATAATTCTACTATGATTCTGACACATTATTTCTATTTAATTTAAGGAAAACAGTCATAGACGTATTTTTCTCCCTTTCAGAAGACAGGAATCTATGTCTCAAAATTTTTCAACTAGCCAGAAGTTATTAGACAGCTAGAACATGCCAGAGTAGGAATCAAGCTTGTCTGATTACGAAGCCCAGGTCTTTTTTTTATTGAATATTACACTGTCTGGGTGATAGCAAAGTCATTTATTAACATGGATGAAGAGGTCATATGTTGCATTTGAACATATTTTAATCAAATTGCCAGATTCTATTTCTTGATGTGAAAAAAAAAGTATACACTCTCTCCAGACAGAGATACTGGGGACTGTGGTGGGCAGAATAATGGCTGCCCCAAAGATACCCATGGCCACATTCGTAAGACTTGTGAATATGTTGCCTTCCATGGTATAGGGGAATTATGATTGCCAATCAGCTGACCGGAAACCATGGAGAGTAGCCTAGATGATCCCTAAGAGCCCAGTGGAGAAGGGAGACAGAGGAGAGAACCAGAGAGAAGGCCTGAGCCTGAGGCTGCTGGCTGTGAAAGCAGTGGGGAGGGACCCATGAGCGAAGGAACGCTGGCCTCTGGAAGCAGGGAAAGATGAGGGAATGGACCCTTCCCTAGAACCTCCACAAAGGAACTTCCCCCATGACACCTTGATTTTATCCAGACTTCTAGAAGCTGGACTTGAACCGTGAGATAATAAATCATGCTATTTTAAGCCATGAAATTTGTGGTAATGTATTGCAGCAGTGATAGAAAACTAACACAGGAATCACTGGGGCTTAAACACACAAAGACAAACACACAAGTGAGAAAAAAACAGACCGAAACCAAGCCAAGCAAGCAAGGGTTACACACCTTCCCAAGGCTGTGCTGTCCTGATGGTCTGCCCTGTAGTTCAGCGTTTCCTGGGACAGCAGAGACTGTGATCATCCTTAGACCTCAAACACGGTTATCTGAAGCTTCATCCTCTCCCAAGGGAAACAGAGGCTCTCCGTAGTTCATGAGATCATCCGGAGGGCTGTATTCCAGAGACCATAATCGAAGCACCACTGGGCTACATGGTGGTTTTTGAGCGGGTGACCCAGGCTGTTTGCTTCTGAACACGAATGCTTTCAGTTCCTAGGTCTGCTAAAATTCACAGCTATTCCCTCATAGCTCGGTTGGTAAATCATCTGCCTGCAATGCAGGAGACCCGGGTTCGATTCCTAGGTTGGGAATATCTCCTGCAGAAGGAAATGGCAACCCATTCCAGGACTCTTGCCTGGAGAATCCCATGGGCAGAGGGGCCTGGCGGGCTACAGTCCACGGTATCCCAAGAGTTGGACACGACTTAGCGATGAAACCACCACCACCATCCTTAGAACTAGTGATTAGAAGAACCATTTTTCAAGAGTGCCATAACTTCCAGAACTTCAGAACCTGGAACGGCCAACTTTTTTTTCATTTTGCCTGATATCCAATCTCCTCCAACAGAAACAGCAGTCATCTAGTAAATCCCATAGCCACGTGCTGCTTTTCTCTCCTCTCTGTGGACCATTATTAAGAAGTGTGTGTGTGCGCTGCTAAGTCACGTCAGTCCTGCCCGACTCTTTGTGACCCTAGGGACTGTAGCCCGCCAAGCTCCTCTGTCCATGGGGATTTTCCAGGCAAGAATACTAGAATGGATAACCATGCCCTCGTCCAAGGGATCTTCCCAACCCAGGGATCGAGCCTGCATCTCTTGTGTCTCCTGCATTTGCAGGAGGGTTCTTTACCACTAGTGTCCCCTGGGAAGCCCATTATTAAGAAGAGATACTGTTAAAGAAGGAAATTGAATCATACTTTCTGAGAGCCCATTTGCATATGTTATTAATATCTTGGCATTATTTTTTCTAATTGTTCCATGTATGCTGGCTTCCCAAGGTGGTACTAGTGGTAAAGAATCTAACTGCCAGTGCAGGAGATGCAAGAGATGTGGGTTTGATCACTGGGTTGGGAAGCTCCCCTAGAAGAGGAAATAGCAACCCCCTCCAATATTCCTGCCTGGAAAACTCCATGGACAGAGGAGTCTGCTGGGCTACAGTCCATGGGGCCACAAAGAGTCAGACACGACCAAGAGATTGAGCACGCACACACACCATGCCAGTGAGCACAGTGCTCTCAGTGAATTCACAATTTTTTCAGAGGCAAAGAGCCTGTGCTCTGTCTTCTTACTGTATCAATACTAGTATTGTATCAACTGTCTAGTGCCTGTCTGGTGACTTAATCCTGCCCCAGGGCACCATTACTAACTGTTCAGTTATGGAAGCAGCATTGAAAGTTCAGCTATACCCCTTAATTCAGCCACCCTAGCTCCATGGGGATACACTGACATTTGAAAACTATTTTCATTTTCCCTGCCCATCTTTTTTCATTTGCTCTCACTTCTCAGGATGAGATTAAAGGAGACCCTAAAACTTGAGTCCACATAGCTCCTGTTAAGTATTAGGAAGCAAACAAAGAAACATGCCCTTAGCTCAAGGTTACCAAATGGCAGCCTATTATAAGGCAAACTGTTTCACTTGGCTTGCCAAAGGCTTGACTTAGACACCAATACTTAAAAGTCAGAGGCTGTATCATATACCCCAGACATCTGGCTTCTCTAGAAAAGTTGGCAACTACAGACTCAAATTTTCGAGTGATCATAATTAGTGGGAGCTGAGTGGTCACTGTCCCCGAAGTGGCCACCTTGCTGGCTTTCCTCAGGCATGTTACCTGTCTGGCCCCTCTACAAATGTGAGCTGGCAACCTGTCTTCAATGTGTTTAACCATCTCTGCATCAGCTCCAAGTTTTCAAGGTCTGAGGTGGCCTGTGCCAACCATGTCCTGCCAAATATAGCCAACCCTCGAGCTCACGCTGTCAGTCACAGCCAAGGCAAGCCCATCACCCTGAGACCCAAGGAGCACGCGTGGCCCGCCACATCTCCACCAGGGAAACCTCGGGCCACAGAAGCTGGTAACACAGCCATCTCTCTGTCAGGGATTAGCAAGCTGATCTGGAGACGCAGGGACGGTGGGAAGCCTCACGAACCACTTCTACCGTTGGGTTCGATCCAAACAGAATGTCAAAAGGGAAACAGGCTTGGGATCTCAGAAGCTACTGCATGTAACTGGACTTCTGATCAGTTTAACAGGATGCTAAGCTATGTCACTGAAGGTGTCAAATCTCCATGTTGCCACTGATAAGTAATATAACAGATGAAGACAGAGGAATCATTTCTTCTTGACCGGAACTGGCAATCACTTGACACCTCAGAAGATGACAGCTGGCTTGCATTTATAATGGATATCCCAGTGCTTATATGTATGAATATTACCAGCCAAACTCACTGTGCTGAGCTACTTGCTTTGATAAAAGTTTATAAAGGCCAGCCTCCTGGGCGAATTATAAGTTAGAGGGGGAAAAATATGTCCTTTCAATGGAATGTCTCTGGCTTTCATTTCAGAGAGCCCCTTTTCTCCTTGAGAGTGTGGGGGAAAGCCTCTTTGCGGTCTGTCATTCCTAGGAGCACCAGCTATATAATATTGTACTCTTTTTTTTTTTTTTTCTTGCTGGACTGAAAAGCGTAGTTGTTTTTCATTTTCCCTCACGGAGAAGCCTGCTGCCTTGTTTTGTTGGCTATTCCTGCCCTTCTGTAGCCCTTTCCTATTTCTGCCCTCCTTTAAGAAGATAAATCTCTTAACTGAGAAGGCTGTATCTTCTGAATGGACCTTTGCCACAGGAGTGTTTGGGATTCTTTCCCTTGTTTATTTTTCATCAAAGAGAGCTGCATATGACTCACTTATCATATTTAAATAGATAGAGCAGCCCGGGAGAGCAAGGGAGAGGCTTCAATAGGGGACTTTCAGCTCTTTCTTCTCAGGGATGTGGCTGGGTTAGGCTCTGCAGGGAAACTGAAGAAAATGCTATCACAACCGGTAGATAAAAGAGCATGCCAAGCAGAATACCTCTCACCTAGCTCCCCTTGTCTTTAAAACAGATGCTGTCCAACTCGTGGCTCCGAAATAAATTAAGTCTGAAGGATGCTCCCATAAGCAAGGGTTATGGAAGCTCTTTTCAGAAAAATGCTGTGACTTTCATTGTAGCTTTTAAGGGACAGTCAGATGTTTTCTTTGATGTACTTCATTATGACTGCTGGAATTTTAGCCATGATTGTTTTCCTAGTTTGGTATTGAGAAAGAGAAACAAAGTCGCTCCCAACCTCTGAAACGTGACCCTGACACTCACAGCTAGACCACACCATTCTCCTGGACATGAGCAACCTCACAGAACACAGATCTCAGACAGGGTCACTCTGAGACAGCAATAAACCAAAGGCAAAACAAAGCCACGTCCTCATTTTGCCTGTGCAAATGAAACAAAAGGCACTACTTCATTCACAAAACGCCTAACAGTCCCCTCTTTTGGTTGGTGAGTGTTAACTTCTTTAGCAAGTATTGATACACTGTATCTATAGTCTTGGTGGGTAAAGAATGCGCACGCAGTGCAGGAGACTTGGGTTTGATTCCTGGGTCGCGAAGATCCCCTGGAAAAGAAGGCGGCAACCGAGTCCAGTATTCTTGCCTGAGGAAACCCCATGGAGAGAGGGTCCTGACGGGCTACAGTCCACGGGGTGGCAAAGACTCGGACACGACTGAGCAACGAACACTCTCGCTTCCATCCGTAGTCGAGTCGGTTTCCCCTACAGAGAGGATGTACTGGTGGGCTCCCTGTTAGAACTGCCCTTGCTTTCAGTGTTTCATCTAGCGCAAACTCGCTCTCTTAGACCCCCCTCCAAATCACCCACCCAAAGTCCACATCTTACAACATTAACAGGTTCTTTCCAACGCCCTGCAGCTGAGACACTGGCTCCTCATGGTGTATTCTCTGCAACCAGTAACAGGCACAAAAGTCAACCACAGGAGGGTTCCTGGTGGTTTCTTTGGCTGGAGACATTAACAGTATCATTAAGTGTTTTCCAGAGATAGATGCCAGTTGCACTATTACAATTCCAGGGAACTCCCATTTCTTTCGAGATCAAGCCCACTCACCTTCGCAGGTACACAGGGGCTTACAGGAGAGGGCCATGTGTCTTTCCTACACCATCAGGTCACTGATTGATCTTTATCACTTGCAGTGGGTTGAAGGGTGGCTCTCCGAAAGGTGTGCCAACCTGGAACATGGGAGTATGTGTGACCTTATTTGGAAAAAAAGGGTCTTTGAGGAGATGATTAAGTATCTTGAGATGAGATCATCTGGATTATCTAAGTGGGTCCTAATCCAATGACAAGTGTCCTTATGAGAAGAAAGAAGACACAGGCAGAGAAGAAATCCCGAGGAGAGGATGATTTGAAGATGGAGGCAGAGACCGAAGTAATGTGTCTATTAACCTACAAGAGAAGGGTGGAAAAGGATCTCTCTCAGCATCTCTAGAAGGAACCAACTGGCTGACATCTTGATTTCAGATAGGTGACCTCTGGAACGGTGAGAAAATTAATTTCTTTCTCTTAAGTGACTAAGTTGACGCTAATTTGTTATGACAGCCTTAGGAAACCAATAGACCCCGTCCCTAACTACACAGAACCACTCATGTCTCTCCGTGCTAATCACTTGGCCTGGGATGTCCTCTCCCCCTGTTTGTCATCTCGACTCTTGCTCATGTACAAAATTCAGTCCCAACACCATCTCTCCTGAAAGTCTTCATGGACCTCCTGCCTCAGTCTGACTGACATGACCTCTTCTGTGTTTCCGTAACAGCCTGTGCTCTCCTCTGTCCTGGCTGTGCTGTAACCCTAATTTACCTGTTTGTCAACCTACCTGGGCTGTGACACCCTGCAGGGAGGGTCCATGCCATTTAGCTCTAAGATTTACAAACCATAGTAAACGTGGGCTGAATGACTGAATGGATGGATGAACAACTCCTTTTGTTCAGAATTCTGTTTCTTGTTTCTTCACTCTTGAAAAAAAAAATCCTATATAAAGTTTTTTTTTTTTTTTTCTTTTCTTAATCCACTTAAGGGCATGTGGTCTACATCAGTGGAGCCTACGATTTTGCCAGGAGCCTGGGAAGACTTTATATTCATTAGAATAGTAATTGTCATAAATTAAAACATATAATCTTCAAATAAAGCACATGTAAGCCAAGCCAGGGGAGCTTCTGCGCATTTGCAGAGCTCAAGGGTCCCACGTGCAGTGGGTGCCTGCGTTGCATGTATCCTCTTCTCTTTGTAACCCTATTGAGCTCCTGAGAGCACACTGCTTGCATTTGAATGTGTAATGTCCATTCTGGACGCATATGACACACATCCCTAACTCAGCACAGAGGAACTACCTTACAAGCCTCTATGGCAAGCTGTGAAGATTAGAAACCAGGCCAACCTGGTCTTAAGCTCTTGGGTGTCACCACTCAGCAGCTGTTCAATTTGACCTCCAGGAATTTCAGTTTTCTCACGTGATACTGACAGCCTTCCCAGGTGGCACTAGTGGCAAAGAACCCACCTGCCAATTCAGGAGACCCAAGAGATGCAGGTTCAATCCCTGGGTCAGGAAGATCCCCTGGAGGTGTGCATAGCAACTCACTCGAGCATTCTTGCCTGGAGAATCCCATGGACAGAGGAGCCTGGTGGGCTGTGGTGCATAAGGTCTCAAAGAGTCAGATAGGACTGAAGCGACTCAGCACGCTTGCACTGAGAATGTACTTAATGCATGACAGGTGATAACAAATTTGTAACAAAATGGTATAATAGCCACTACTGGAAACCCAAAACAAAAGTCTTCAAAATCAATTTGGAAGAGGAAAGAAAAAAAAAAAAAAAAAAGAAACCTGAAAATAAAATGAGAAAAATTTCCCTCCATCCTCAGCGCATAAAGCATAAAGCCTCAACCTTTTACTCTGGAGGTTTCAATAATGAATTTCTATTTTAATTGACGCTGCAACCGATTCAGTCTTTGCACTCCACTACACTCCCTCTCTTGGTGACGCTGTGTGAGAAGGAGCTTTTAAATCAGTCAGTGAGCATAATGAACTCCAATTTTCCTTCGACAAGGACAAAATTACAAACGTGCTTTTCACTTCCAGACAATTAATTTGTTTACACTCGATTCCTTTGCTTTGTTTTATTTCATAATTCTTTCCTCTCCACTTGCCTAATCTCAAGGGTTTGTTATTAACTTTTTCAGGTGTTCCTCCAGGGTACAGCAGAGTACAATTTAAGGGGCATTCTTCCCTTTAATGAATTTCCTATTGGGGAATGAAAGAATAAAATAGATATCAAAAATAGAGCTGGGAGATCACTTAGACAGTTTACACAGCCATCTCTATCTATTTATCTATCTGCCTATTCATTCTTCATTTAAATGTAAGATTACTTGCAGTGCGTGTGTGTGTGTGTGTGTGTGTGTGTGTGTGTGTATGCTCTGCTGCTCATCCATATTCACCTCTTTACCACCTCATGGACTGTAACCCACAGGCTCCTCTGTCCATGGAATTATCCAGGCAAGAATACTGGAGTGACTTGACATTTCCTCCTCCAGGGGATCTTCCAGACCCAGGGTTCGAACTTGCATCTCCTCCATCTTCTGCCTATGATGGCAAGCACACTCTTTACCCCTGTGCCTCGTGGGTGGTCCTTATCTGCCATAGTGCATCTCTAATGTCAGTGTCTAGAAAGGGACCCATGCTTCCTCCAGGTTGTCTGACTACGGGAAGATCCATCATGTGGTTTATGTTCAGCTACGTGAACATGCCCTGCAGGATCCTAGATTTTTCATCTTTCTGGTGTTCCGGGACATTTCCTGATTCATTTTCATGCAAATTGTGTTTTTGCCCAAATGATCATTGCTACATTTCCATTATACAGTCATATCTTGGTACTTTCAACTGCTAACAAGCCATTCTTGGTGGCAGGGTCTTTCCATAGTTTTCCTTTGTCTTCTGTGTGCGTGTTTTCCAAACACTGCCATGCTTTTGATTGATCTGGGGCTCTCCATAAATCTGTGTTTTTAAACTCTGAATAGAATTCACCTAAGTTCCCCTAGGAGAGTTTCATTTTACAGAGTTAACATAAAAAGCCACACAAAGTTCTGAGCTCAGTGTCATTCAAAGAGTTCAAACAGAGTGTAGAGAGGTTAGCTTTGCATCTCCATGTATTTGTTCTACAGGTACAGTGTCCAGTAGAGAGGTGCTGCTGCTGCTGCTGCTAAGTCGCTTCAGTCGTGTCCGACTCTGTGCGACCCCATAGATGGCAGCCCACTGGGCTCCCCCACCCCTGGGATTCTCCAGGCAAGAACGCTGGAGTGGGTTGCCATTTCCTTCTCCAGTGCATGAAAGTGAAAAGTGAAAGTGAAGTCGCTCAGTCGTGTCCGACTCTCAGCGACCCCATGGACTGCAGCCCACCAGGCTCCTCCGTCCATTGGATTTTCCAGGCAAGAGTACTGGAGTGGGGTGCCCTTGCCTTCCCTATACCTTTAAAACAAAGTGTTTGGCGTTTTAGAATAAAACCCCTTTTAATTTATTAACTTGATATGATTATCAATTTTAGAGCCCTTGCACCCCAGGCCTCTTGTAACAAAGCAAAGGTAATTTTTTATACAGACAAAAACACCATATACTGTTCCATATCACGTGCCAGTCCTGTTCACAAACTGAGTAGCTGACCCAGGGATGCCACTCAACATTCCTGCCAATGGCTTGAAAAGTGACTTGAATAAATGACTAGAATTCTCTGAGCTTCAAAGTTTTCATCCGGAGTGTGCTGCAGTATGCTAAAAGGGTCTTGAAACTCTCTTCCAGCAACAACTTGACATGTTGTAAGAGCCTTAACAATTTTCTCAGTAGAAGAGGGAAAACCATGAGTCCCCAGTCCCAGACTGTTATGTTAGATGAACACAGGTATTCAAGGTAAGGAGGACACTTGCAAATTAAGTACATATATTAGATCTTAATTGCTACAAGTTGTTATCAATTCCTATTAATTACTATGAAGCAGTAAGTAAGCTGAGAATTTTTACTAGAGTTGTTTTCTCACTTCTGGCTAATTAGAACATTATCTACTCTTTGGCCACTTTTAACGTGCAGCCATTATTATTCATAGAATGAATATTATTTAACTGTCAGTTCAGTTCAGTTGCTCAGTCGTGTCCGACTCTTTGCAACCCCATGAATCGCAGCACGCCAGGCCTCCCTGTTCATCACCAACTCCCGGAGTTCACTCAGACTCACGTCCATCGAGTTCGTGATGCCATCCAGCCATCTCATCCTCAGTCGTCCCCTTCTCCTCCTGCCCCCAATCCCTCCCAGCATCAGAGTCTTTTCCAGTGAGTCAACTCTTCGCATAAGGTGGCCAAAGTACTGGAGTTTCAGCTTTAGCCATCATTCCTTCCAAAGAAATCCCAGGGTTGATCTCCTTCAGGATGGACTGGTTGGATCTCCTTGCAGTCCGAGGGACTCTCAAGAGTCTTCTCCAATACCACAGTTCAAAATCATCAATTCTTTGGTGCTCAGCCTTCTTCACAGTCCAAT
>SJYX01002530.1:180828-216444 GCA_006410675.1 Oreotragus oreotragus
AAAATAATATTTAGCTCATTAGGGTTCTATGAGAAATCAGTAAACTAATATATGTGAAACAAAAAGATTCAAGAATGACATAAACACTTGATAAACATAAGAGTCTATTAAAATCTAGTTTCTTATGATAAACAAATATTGCTTTTGTTTTTCGGTTACCATGTTGTGTCCATCTCTTCACAACTCCGTGGACTGCAGCACACCAGGCTTCCCTGTCACTCACTGTCTCCCAGAGTTTGCCCAAGTTCACGTCCACGAAGTTGGTGAGGCCATCCAACCATCTCATCCTCTGTCACCCTCTTCTCCTTCTGCCTTCAATCTTTCCCAACATCAGGGTCTTTTCCAGTGAGTCAGCTCTTCGCATCCGGTGGCCAAAGGATTGTAGCTTCAGCATCAGTCCTTCCAAAGAGCATTCAGGGTTGAGTTCCTTTAAGACTGACTGGTTTGATCTCCTTGCTTTCCAAGGGAAAACAAAGATTGGGTGATCCTAGGAGAGATACCCCAGGCTTCAGTGGCTTTAGTTTCAGGTTTTCTCTTTTCAAGACAAAAATTCAGGAACAGAATGGGATGTTCTAATTAGGAAGATATTAATGTTTGCCAGGAAACTCTCTCCACTATGTACAGATGAGAGACCTCAAAAGAGGGCCTCTGGAGGTATACAGGAGTGCCTGCTGGTTTATTTTTTCAACCGATATTTATTGCCAATTGTTGCAATAATTCCTTATTAATTTTTTTTTTTAAATAATGTGCTTGGGAGAGAACTTAGGTGAGAATGGAGACTAAGAAAAGAAGACCTGGAGTACAGGAGTAATCATAGGGGTGTACCTGGATACCCAGACCCATGGTGCGTCTCTACAGTTTTCACATCATGTTACACACAGAAAATGATACTCACAGGGCATCCTGGAGTAACAGGCATGGCTGCTCACGGCTGGTGATGCTCTGTCTAGATGATCTGGCCTCCTAGCCCTGCAATCCACCAGAGGCTGAGGGGCCTGACGTCCCAGCAGCATACTGTGTCGCAAGCTGATGTGTACTGGCTGGGAAGCCTGGTTTCAGAGGTTTCCAAGAAGGGTCAGGTCCCAAGAAAGAGAAGAACTTCAAGAATTTTCATTTTCCTCTGAGACTAGCACAGCTGTTTTATAACTTGCAGGTGTGATCAGTCGCTCAGTCATGTCCGACTCTTTGCAACCCTATGAGCTGTAGCCTGCCAGGCTCCTCTGTCCACGGGATTTTTCCAGGCAGGAATATGGATGGAGTAGTATTCCCTTCTCCAAGGGATCTTCCCAACCCAGGGATCGAACCCCTGTCTCCTGTGACTCCTGTACTGGTAGGCAGAGTCTTCACCACTGAGCCACCTGGGAAGCCCTTTTTTGTAACTTGCAGTTTCTAAATATTAAAATTAATGGTCTAGTTACCTGATCAAATCGCAGGATCAATAAAAGAATCCTACATTGTTGCAAGAGTCAGGATAGGCTATCTATGGTATATGAACAAATTAAATATCTGTAGCTTAACATGCATACTCACACACACACACTTGAGTATTGTATGTTTATTTCCTGCTCATGTAAGTGCTAATATGGGTTGATGGCCTGCCTTCATCTTCATGCAAGACTCTCTAGGACACTAGCCCTCTAAAGTTCAGCCAAGAGGAGGCACAGAAAGAGAGGAATGGAGGAAGGACGGATATGAGTCTAAATGACCGTCTAGAAGTGACACACTTTGCTCCTGATCCAACTCCACTGACCTCAAACCTTGCATCAGTGGAGGCCAGAGTAATGCAGACCAACATGGGGATAACTGATGAGGACAATTTCTGCCCCCTTGATCAAAGCACTGTTAAGTTGTAGATCACGTGTGACTGCCTGATACCTTAGACACTTGCTGCTTTTTGCTCAGGAGATCTATCTCAAGCCAACAGAGACTCGACAGGATCCACACCGTACAAAGTGTTATATTAACAGGATGAATGCCTAGCTAGTATTGTCAAGAAAGGTATTAGACTGGATAGCATGGTCTGAACCCCTTTCACAGCTAGAGTGAAACATCTTTGGGGGTTTCACTGATCATATGAAAGATCACACCTTAGACATACACAGCCCTATCATTTTCTTCATCTTTTACTCATACTACCTTTTCTCTGACTTTATTGTGTTTGTTAAACCACAGTGTAGCATTTCTTGCACAATCTCATCAGTATTTGTTTTTTCCCATAAGCAGCTTTATAAAACTAGCATCACTCTTAAAATATCTCACAACCCCTTCTCACCCTTTCCCTAGCTAGGTGTTGAGACATGTAATGTTGTTTTGTTATTAACATGTCTATATCTCAATGTCCTTTCCGTCCTTCCTTATGCTGACAAATTAATTTTGCAAGGTGAATTTGGTGACAGATGACCGAATACTTTAACTGAAGCTCAAGTCCAAGACAACCCGCTCCATGTTCTCCATTGACTTCTGTGAATCAAGAATCTGGATTTAGAGATCACAAGGGGCACTCATACCCTCGGTTTCTACAAAACTCAAAAATCAGGCTGACAGCATAAAATTAGCTGAACAGATGCAATGGGACTTTACCACTTCAAAGAAGATGGAGGAGGCTGAACACAGCTAATTAAGCCATGTATCGAAATACAATTGCAATAAATGGGACTAGAGGGTTGAATTCTTATCTATCTTTGCTTTCAATTACAAATGTTAGGAAAGTACAACATTTCTACTGGGAGATAAGAGGAAATGAGACCCAGAGATAGAAACTTTAATGACGATACTTCATGTTTCTGTGTGATAAACCGGCCAAATGTATGGGCCACTCATTTCAGGGGGCCAGTTTTGGTGTATGTTGCTTGTATATTTCCCATCAATTCCAAGAAAACAGGAGCACAACAGATGGTTCGATAATAGTGCTACATCTCAAAATCCCATTTTCTCTTCTTTAGAAAAAAAGTATTTTGTTCAAGGTAGAAAACTGCTGACACTGTATAAGAAGATGTGGCAATCTTATTTTCCCTTCTTGGCTAAATATTAGTTTGCTTGCTTTATTTCTTTTCTTTGAACACAGCCAAAATTTTGATAGTCTATTCAGNACCATCTCATCCTCTGTCACCCTCTTCTCCTTCTGCCTTCAATCTTTCCCAACATCAGGGTCTTTTCCAGTGAGTCAGCTCTTCGCATCCGGTGGCCAAAGGATTGTAGCTTCAGCATCAGTCCTTCCAAAGAGCATTCAGGGTTGAGTTCCTTTAAGACTGACTGGTTTGATCTCCTTGCTTTCCAAGGGAAAACAAAGATTGGGTGATCCTAGGAGAGATACCCCAGGCTTCAGTGGCTTTAGTTTCAGGTTTTCTCTTTTCAAGACAAAAATTCAGGAACAGAATGGGATGTTCTAATTAGGAAGATATTAATGTTTGCCAGGAAACTCTCTCCACTATGTACAGATGAGAGACCTCAAAAGAGGGCCTCTGGAGGTATACAGGAGTGCCTGCTGGTTTATTTTTTCAACCGATATTTATTGCCAATTGTTGCAATAATTCCTTATTAATTTTTTTTTTTAAATAATGTGCTTGGGAGAGAACTTAGGTGAGAATGGAGACTAAGAAAAGAAGACCTGGAGTACAGGAGTAATCATAGGGGTGTACCTGGATACCCAGACCCATGGTGCGTCTCTACAGTTTTCACATCATGTTACACACAGAAAATGATACTCACAGGGCATCCTGGAGTAACAGGCATGGCTGCTCACGGCTGGTGATGCTCTGTCTAGATGATCTGGCCTCCTAGCCCTGCAATCCACCAGAGGCTGAGGGGCCTGACGTCCCAGCAGCATACTGTGTCGCAAGCTGATGTGTACTGGCTGGGAAGCCTGGTTTCAGAGGTTTCCAAGAAGGGTCAGGTCCCAAGAAAGAGAAGAACTTCAAGAATTTTCATTTTCCTCTGAGACTAGCACAGCTGTTTTATAACTTGCAGGTGTGATCAGTCGCTCAGTCATGTCCGACTCTTTGCAACCCTATGAGCTGTAGCCTGCCAGGCTCCTCTGTCCACGGGATTTTTCCAGGCAGGAATATGGATGGAGTAGTATTCCCTTCTCCAAGGGATCTTCCCAACCCAGGGATCGAACCCCTGTCTCCTGTGACTCCTGTACTGGTAGGCAGAGTCTTCACCACTGAGCCACCTGGGAAGCCCTTTTTTGTAACTTGCAGTTTCTAAATATTAAAATTAATGGTCTAGTTACCTGATCAAATCGCAGGATCAATAAAAGAATCCTACATTGTTGCAAGAGTCAGGATAGGCTATCTATGGTATATGAACAAATTAAATATCTGTAGCTTAACATGCATACTCACACACACACACTTGAGTATTGTATGTTTATTTCCTGCTCATGTAAGTGCTAATATGGGTTGATGGCCTGCCTTCATCTTCATGCAAGACTCTCTAGGACACTAGCCCTCTAAAGTTCAGCCAAGAGGAGGCACAGAAAGAGAGGAATGGAGGAAGGACGGATATGAGTCTAAATGACCGTCTAGAAGTGACACACTTTGCTCCTGATCCAACTCCACTGACCTCAAACCTTGCATCAGTGGAGGCCAGAGTAATGCAGACCAACATGGGGATAACTGATGAGCACAATTTCTGCCCCCTTGATCAAAGCACTGTTAAGTTGTAGATCACGTGTGACTGCCTGATACCTTAGACACTTGCTGCTTTTTGCTCAGGAGATCTATCTCAAGCCAACAGAGACTCGACAGGATCCACACCGTACAAAGTGTTATATTAACAGGATGAATGCCTAGCTAGTATTGTCAAGAAAGGTATTAGACTGGATAGCATGGTCTGAACCCCTTTCACAGCTAGAGTGAAACATCTTTGGGGGTTTCACTGATCATATGAAAGATCACACCTTAGATATACACAGCCCTATCATTTTCTTCATCTTTTACTCATACTACCTTTTCTCTGACTTCATTGTGTTTGTTAAACCACAGTGTAGCATTTCTTGCACAATCNACTTTGGCCACCTGATGCGAAGAACTGACTCATTGGAAAAGCCCCTGATGCTGGGAAAGATTGAGGGCAAGAGAAGGGGCCGACAGAGGATGAGTCAGTTGGATGGCATCATCAACGCAATGGCCATGAGTTTCAGTAAACTCCGGGAGCTGGTGATGGACAGGGAGGCCTGGCGTGCTGCAGTCTATGGGATCACAGTCAGACACGACTGAGCGACTGAACTGAACTGAACACCATGTTCAGTGTCGACAGCTTTGCTTCTCTTCTTTCCTGCACGTACACACCACCTGCTTCCTGTGTCAGCCTCTTTCTCTCTCTGCCTTTCCCCCATGTTCACTGCCTGCAGGGCTGCAACCGACAGTGTCATCCTGGGGTCAAGATGGAGCCTATTGCCCGAGTAAGAATATACGTTTTTTACAGCTAAATACTTAAGGCATGGAAAGATACTATGATTTTGATGTTCTCCAGAGTGCAGAAAATTATTTCAAAAAAGTATTTCAAACTGTTAATAAAATATTAAAAGATTTGTCAGCTAAAAACAAAAAAACACGTTGAGATGTAAATGTAGCTAAATAATAAAAGGCAGGTTTGGAGCAAAACTAATATTATCCTGATTTATTGTCTTATGAGAGGCAGTACAAGCATGATTAGTGATTTTGGAGCCTGTGGGGAGACTCTGGGGCCGCTCCTCCATGCTGAGCAGCACGACACCCGAGGGGATGTGAGGCCCAGAGGCAGGGGACGCCCAGCCAGGCACGGGAGATGGCGATGGAGCGAGAGCTCGGGCGCCTGTCCTCGGGTGGAGAAGGAGCTTCTCCAAAACCATAAAAGAACCCTTGCAGCAAACGCATTTTAACAAAAAGAAGGGGGAGAATGTTTTCAACATCCTGACAGAAAACAGCTGATAATTGATTACATCAATCTAGCTGGCCTCTCTCCAGCCATAAGTCCCAGGAGCTAGAGGAATGGAGGGACAGCTGGGGACAGAAGCACACCTAAGTGCGGGCTGCCCGCCACCTGGCTGCCAGGTGGGAAGACCGTGGGTGCGGGACCCTCACCAAAACCGCCTCCCTGAGCTGAAGTCCTCGAGGAGGCGACCCCACACTGATGATGGAACTGGAGGTGATGGAGCTTGAACATACTTAGAAAATAGTAAATGTTTATACTGGACTTCCCGAGGTGACTCAGTGGTAAAGGAATTCACCTGTGAATGTAGGAGACGCAGGTTCAATTCCTGGGTTGAGAAGATCCCCTGGAGAAGGAAATGACAACTCACACCAGTATTTTTGCCTAGGAAATCCCATGGACAGAGGAGCCTGGTGGGTTCTAGATCCTGGGGTCCAAAGATTGGGACACAACTGAGCGTGCACGCACACCAATGTTCCTACTACTGTGAGCATGCCTAGCATTTAGAAAATGTCCACAAAAGCACAAAACTCCATTTTTTGAAGTGAGTATTACCCAGTTACCAAAACCTAACAATTGCAAACACATTTAAGACTATTAAGACAAAAATTTGAATTGGGGTATCAGTACATAACCAAAATTTATCTATATTAATATAGCAGACATCACTTTGCCAACAAAGGTCTGTTTTGTCAAAGCTGTGGTTTTTCCAGTAGTCATCATGTATGGACGTGAGAGTTGGACCATGAAGAAAGCTGAACACAAAAGAGTTGATGCTTTTGAGCTGTGGTGTTGGAGAAGACTCGAGAGTCCCTTGGCCTGCAAGGAGATCAAACCAGTCAGTTCTAAAGAAAATCAATCGTGAATATTCATTAGAAGGACTGATGCTAAAACTCGAATATTTTGACCACCTGATACGAAAGGCTGACTTCTTAGAAAAGACCCTGATGCTGGGAAAGACTGAAGGTAGGAGGAGAAGGGGGCGACAGAGGATGGCTGGACAGCATCACCTTCACCACAGGCGTGAGTTTGAGCAAGCTCCAGGAGATGGCGGAGGACAGTGAGGCCTGGCGTGCTGCAGGCCACGGGGCCACAGTCGGGCATGACTGAGCAACTGGACAGCAACCGCAGTCTGTATTTATACACGAATATCAACACAGTAAGACAAAGCTGGCCTTATTCCAGGAGAAAAGTGTCTGTCTGCTGTTGCAAAAGTGTATTTCATAGAATTTACGACCTGTGATTATCTTGATAGCAACCAAAGAAGCATTTAATAAAATTCAAAATTGTGATTCATTAAAATTATAGAGGAGGCATGCTCCTAAACTGTTATGATTGACTGCCTCCAATAGGAACTTGCAACAGGTACGTGATCAGTTCCTGTTAACATAATTAACAAATTCATGGATAATTCAACGAATGGATGGACCTAGGTTTTTTGTTGTTTTTTTTTTAATAAAATCTGATTCAAGTGTAGGATACTGTCTTTTTTCTTGGAGTTTCTTGTTCTAATAACTGGTGCCTATAGACCAAAGCTGCTTTCTGTTATTTTTCTTAGCCAACACAAAATCACGTCAGTGTCATTTTAAGGTGGGGGGGGGGGAGGATAGGAAAAAGCAGAATCACTACTGTAAGTAAGTTTTATGTGTAGAGAGGTAGCCCTCTGTACCTCATCCTTCATCCAATTTCAAACCTTGGCCGTGTGTGAAGTTACCAGTCGCCTCCTAGGACTCCTGGTGTTGGAAGCGAGATCCTCGTTCTCGCTGAATTATGGGCTGGAAAAATCTGGTCTCCTTATGTGTTTTCCATGTGGTTAGCTGAAGCTTTCTCTGCTCCAGCACTGAGAAGGCCAGCACGTCTCCCCTGGCGGTTTTAAAGATTTTATAAAGTGGAAAATATTTTGCATCCTTGGACTATCAAACCAGAAAGAGGGCAGGATGCCGCCATCATGCTTAGTGCTCATTTATTTTCCTGCATGTGGTAACCTCTCGATCGATATGAGTTTAGGGGTGTTGAAGTTTGCAATCTGACCACTTAAAAACAGAAAGGTGTGTGCATTTCTTTGTTAATACTTTGAGGAAAATACCTTCCCATCTTTGGTATAGTGATACCTCTTTCTCTGCATTCTATTATCTTCCCCACATGTTATGTGTCTTTCAGTAGAAAAAAGAAGTAGACAATTTTAAATTAATCTTTCTCCCTCCTGAGAAATAGGAGGAGGATGGAGTCATTCACAGATAACTGCTGCTCTGGGGCTGTCAGACACAGGGCTTGCTGCTGTGCGCTTCTTCACCAGCACCAAGAGAAGATTCAAAAGCTCTTATAGCCAGAGCTCCATGAACTTTTTTTTTTTTTTCATTTTTATCTTGAGTAGTTCAGTAACACAGCTAAGAGTTGTTAATAAAATGGTGAAGTAGATGGTCCTAATAATCCACTAAAACTCAGGGTTGAAATGAAATTTTCACCATTTCTAATGGCCTTCCAACTGAACTAAAACTTGGCAGGATTACCAAAACTACCCTAAAATTCTTCACTTCATCATGCTCAAGTTTTATTTTGTTTAATTTACCTTTTGGCCATTAGAAGTATAATTTTATTTTTCCTGAGGTCACTCACATGTTTGCTTAGTCCATTTGACTTGAGAGCTTGCAACAATGAAAACAAATTAGAGATAATAGTATGTTAATTCAGGTTTTAATATAGCTTTATTAATATTATTTTACTCTGAGACGTGCACAATGTTTCAAAAGGTTTGATTTGAGAAAGGGTTCTTTACAATTGCTTTGCCAGATGACAGCAGACTGAGGGAGAATGTGATGGATCAAGGTAGGTGGGGAGGAAAATTCTACCAAATACGGTTTTGCAAGAGACAGGTTTCAAAAGTGGAATTTATTTTCTAGGAAACTTTTGAGCAAGGTTAAATGAGTAGTAAAGAACTTGAAAATTTATATTTCCAGCTGCCCAATTTTACATTTTGTTCAAGTAATATTTACTTTTATATCCCCAAATACTTTCTGGTAAGGGGAAATTAGGTCCAAGTCCATACAGCCAATGTGATGAATGCATGAGCAATTTTCCAGGACAGGTGAGCACACAGCACTGAAGATAGCTAGGCCATAAAGTTAGTGTGTTGGAATCAACCTGTGACAAAGGAGGCAAGAATATACGATGAGGAAAATGCAGTCTCTTCAAGAGCTGGTGCTGGGGAAACTGGTCAGCTGCACAACGAGGCTAGACTGCGCTCCAACAGCATCGTGAACACACACACACACACACACACACACAGTCAGCTGCACAACGAGGCTAGACTGTGCTCCAACAGCATCGTGAACACACACACGCACACACACACACACACACACTCTCAAAAAGAATTTAAGATCTAAATATAAGGCTAGAAAAAGCCTAGAAGAAAACAAGGTAGAATGCTCTTTGACATAAATTATAAGATTATTTCGGATCTGTCTCCTAAGGCAAAGGAAACAGAATCAAAAGTAAACAAATGAGACCAAACTAACCTTGCAAGCTTTCTCACAGCAGAGGGAGCCACTGACAGAGTGAAAAGACAGCATGCCAAGCGGGGGAGAACACTCGCACACAAATGACAGACAAGGGCCAATAACCGAAATACATAAATGGCTCACACGACTTAACATCCAAAAGCAAACAACCTGATTAATAACCGGGCGTAAGCGTCAATAGATATTCTTCCAGAGAAGGCACACAGATGGCCAACAGGCACATGAAAAGATGCTCAACATCAGTAATCATCAGAAAGATGCAAATCGAGACCACAATGAGCTATTACCTCAAACCGGTCTGAATGGCCATCATCAAAAGATCACAGATAATAAGTGCTGGCGAGGATGCAGAGAAAATGGAACCCATGTGCGTGTTACAGTGAATGTGAACCAGTGTAGCCACTGTGGAAACCGGTACTGAGCTTGCTCAAAAGCTAAAAACAACTATCACTTGATCTAGCAGTTGTAAACTTGGGTACACAGCCGAAGAAACAGAAACGCCAATTCAAAAGGTACATGAACCCCAATATTTACAGCAGCACCGCTTACAACGCTCAAGCTATGCAAGCAGCCTAAGTGTCCATCAGCAGATGAAAGGGTTAGGAGATGCAGTAAATAATGCTGTTTTTCATTCATTCAGTCATGTCCGACTCTTTGCAACCGCATGAACTACAGCATGCCAGGCTTCCCTGTCCTTCACTATCTCCTAAAGTTTGCTCAAACTCATGCCCATTGAGTTAGTGACAACATCCAACCATCTCATCCTCTGTTGCCCCCTTCTCCTCCTGCCCTCAATATTAAAAGCATCGGGGTCTTATCCAATGAATCGGCTTTTCAAATTACGTGGCCAAAGCATTGGAGCTACAGCTTCAGCATCAGTCCTCCCAATCAACATCAAGGGTTGATTTCCTTTAGTATTGACTGGTTCAATCTCCTTGCAGTCCACAGGACTCTCAAGAGTCTTCTTCAGCACCACAGTTCACAAGCATCAATTCTTTGGCACTCTGCCATCTTTATGGTCTGACTCTCACATCTGTACATGACCACTGGAAAAACCAATAGTTCTGACTATACAAACCTTTGTCAGCAAAGTAATGCTTTTTAATACATTATCTAGGTTTGTCATAGCATTTCTTCCAAGGAGCAACTGTTTTTTAAATTTCAAGCTACAGCCACCATCTGCAGTGATTTTGGAATCCAGGAGAATAAAGTCTCTCACTGTTTCCATTGTTTCCCCATCTATTTGCCATGAAGTGATGGGACCAGATGCCATGATCTTAGTTTTCTGAATGCTGAGTTTTAAGCCAGGTTTTTCACTCTCCTCTTTCACCTTCCTCAAGAGGCTCTTTAGTTCCTCTTTGCTTTTTTAGGCTGGTGTCATCTGCATGTATGAGGTTACTGGTATTTCTCCCAGCGGTCTTGNCTATTTGCCATGAAGTGATGGGACCAGATGCCATGATCTTAGTTTTCTGAATGCTGAGTTTTAAGCCAGGTTTTTCACTCTCCTCTTTCACCTTCCTCAAGAGGCTCTTTAGTTCCTCTTTGCTTTTTTAGGCTGGTGTCATCTGCATGTATGAGGTTACTGGTATTTCTCCCAGCGGTCTTGACTCCAGCCTGGGCTTCATCCAGTGCATTATTTCACATGATGAACTCTACCTGTAAGTTAAATAAGCAGGGTGACAACACACAGCCTAGATGCACTCCTTCCCCAATTTGGAACCAATCAGTTGTTCCATGTCGAGTTCTGTTTCTTCTGGACCTGCATACAGGTTTCTCAGGAGGCAGGTAAGGTGGTCTGGTATTCCCATCTCATGAAGAACTTTCCACAGTTTGTTGTGATCCACACAGTCAAAGATTTTAGTGTAGTCAATGAAATAAACAGACGTTTTATTGGAATTCCCTTGCTTTTTCTATGTCCAACGGATGTTGGCAATTTGATGACTGGTTCCTCTGCGTTTTCTAAACCCAGCTTGAACACCTGGAAGTTCTCAGCTCACATACTGCTGAAGCCTAATTGGAAGGATTTTGAGCATTACCTTGCTAGCATGTGAACTGAGTGCAGCTGTGTGGCAATTTGAGCATTCTTTGGCATTGCCTTTCTTTGGGATTGGAATGAAAACTGACTTTTTCCAGTCCTGAGGCC
Source organism: Oreotragus oreotragus (assembly GCA_006410675.1). Lineage (NCBI taxonomy): Eukaryota > Metazoa > Chordata > Mammalia > Artiodactyla > Bovidae > Oreotragus > Oreotragus oreotragus. Next base: position 192,406 of record SJYX01002530.1, read on the forward strand.
ATTGCTAAGTTATCCAAGTTTGCTGGCATATTGAGTGCAGCACTTTCACAGCATCATCTTTTAGGATCTGAAAGAGCTCAGCTGGAATTCCATCACCTCCTCTAGCTTTGTTTGTAGTGATCCTTCCTAAGGCCCACTTGACTTCACATTCCAGGATGTCTGGCTTTAGGTGAGTGATCACACCATCGTGATTATCTGGGTCCTTAAGATCTTTTTTATACAGTTCTTCCATGTATTCTTGCCACCTCTTCTTAATATCTTCTGCTTCTGTTAGGTCCAGGCCATTTATGTCCTTTATTGGGCCCATCTTTGCATGAAATGTTCCCTTGGTATCTCTAATTTTCTTGAAGACATCTCTGGTCTTTCCCATTATTTTGTTTTCCCTTATTTCTTTGCAGTGTTCACTTAAGGTTTTCTTCTCTCTCCTTGCTTTTCTTTGGGGAAATAAAATAAAATAATGTCATTTGCAACCACATGCAGGGACCTGTGGGTATTGTGCTAAATGAAATGTCAGGCAGCAAAAGACAAATACTGTATGGTAACACTTATATGTGAAATTTTATAAATAAGACAAACAAATGAATATAACAAAACAGAAAGAGACACAGAGATATAGAGAACTGGTATTTCTCCCAGCGGTCTTGACTCCAGCCTGGGCTTCATCCAGTGCATTATTTCACATGATGAACTCTACCTGTAAGTTAAATAAGCAGGGTGACAACACACAGCCTAGATGCACTCCTTCCCCAATTTGGAACCAATAGGTTGTTCCATGTCGAGTTCTGTTTCTTCTGGACCTGCATACAGGTTTCTCAGGAGGCAGGTAAGGTGGTCTGGTATTCCCATCTCATGAAGAACTTTCCACAGTTTGTTGTGATCCACACAGTCAAAGATTTTAGTGTAGTCAATGAAATAAACAGACGTTTTATTGGAATTCCCTTGCTTTTTCTATGTCCAACGGATGTTGGCAATTTGATGACTGGTTCCTCTGCGTTTTCTAAACCCAGCTTGAACACCTGGAAGTTCTCAGCTCACATACTGCTGAAGCCTAATTGGAAGGATTTTGAGCATTACCTTGCTAGCATGTGAACTGAGTGCAGCTGTGTGGCAATTTGAGCATTCTTTGGCATTGCCTTTCTTTGGGATTGGAATGAAAACTGACTTTTTCCAGTCCTGAGGCCATTGCTAAGTTATCCAAGTTTGCTGGCATATTGAGTGCAGCACTTTCACAGCATCATCTTTTAGGATCTGAAAGAGCTCAGCTGGAATTCCATCACCTCCTCTAGCTTTGTTTGTAGTGATCCTTCCTAAGGCCCACTTGACTTCACATTCCAGGATGTCTGGCTTTAGGTGAGTGATCACACCATCGTGATTATCTGGGTCCTTAAGATCTTTTTTATACAGTTCTTCCATGTATTCTTGCCACCTCTTCTTAATATCTTCTGCTTCTGTTAGGTCCAGGCCATTTATGTCCTTTATTGGGCCCATCTTTGCATGAAATGTTCCCTTGGTATCTCTAATTTTCTTGAAGACATCTCTGGTCTTTCCCATTATTTTGTTTTCCCTTATTTCTTTGCAGTGTTCACTTAAGGTTTTCTTCTCTCTCCTTGCTTTTCTTTGGGGAAATAAAATAAAATAATGTCATTTGCAACCACATGCAGGGACCTGTGGGTATTGTGCTAAATGAAATGTCAGGCAGCAAAAGACAAATACTGTATGGTAACACTTATATGTGAAATTTTATAAATAAGACAAACAAATGAATATAACAAAACAGAAAGAGACACAGAGATATAGAGAAACTTGCCATTTTTAAACAAACTAGAGAAGGAGGGAAGAGCAAGCTGGGGGATGTGATTAAGAGATACAAAAGCTACTATGCGTAGGTAGATAAGCAACATGGATATGTTCTATAGCACCAGGAATATAGCTATTATTTAGTAATATCTTTAAATAAAGTTTAATCTATAAAAACAGTGAATCATGTTGTACATCTGAAACTAATACTGTAAATCAACTATACTTCAATTAAATAAATAAGTTAATTAATCAAATGTCTGTTAGAATTTTGACCCGAATTAACTGGGTCCAAGGGACTCTGGCTTTTGCAGAGTCAGTTCAAGGTCAGTGGACAAGGTTTGTCATTACCTCAGTGGAGGCAATGAGCTTTGAATAATGAAATGAGCTTCACCTCTACGTACAAGATTTGGTGTAGATTTTTTTAAGGTATTCTTTAGGAATTTCCTTACTTTGCAAAGCATAGTTATTGTATTTGGTGCAATTTGTTGTATATCAATTTTACCTAAATAAAGTTGTTGAAAACACAGTCAAAGTCATTTGCTGAAACTAGTGAGTGGTAAGAGAAACTCTTGTGTCTGTAGCGCATGCACTCGGGGGAAGAGCTGAGAAATACTGTCTATCAAGAACTAGAAAAGGAAGACCAAGTGACACCGAAGGAAAGATAAAGGAAATCACAAGGTAAAGAGAAGTCAACATACCATTAAGACACATTTTCGTCTGTGTTTGCACCTGCCTGTGGTCTGTTAATTGCCTGAGAGTGTACAGGACACAGATTCCCAGAAATGACTCTTCCTTCATGTTCTCATGGAAACCTTGCTTCGCTTTCTCTTCTCAGACAGTTGACACACAACTGACCTGCCTTGCAGAGTTGTAGCCAATTTCAGGATGCTTGAGCTAAAGTCTGGTAAGGAAAAACGTAGGATTCTAGATATGGGGAAACTTGTAACTGAATGGTTTGGCGACACTATAAATCATGGGACATCAAAGTTAGCAAATAAAACTGGCAACTCTAGAATCAAAGAGGGGGAACTGGATCAATAAACTGTCACTAGAACAGGTAAAAGTGGAGTAGGGAAGGGATGGAGTGGGAGTTCGGGGTTAGCAGATGCGAACTATTATATACAGAATGGATAAACATGGTCCTGCTGGATGGCACAGGGGATATACTCAATATTCCAGGATAAAACATAATGGAAAAGAATATTTTAAAAAACGAATGTATATTTAACTGAATCGCTTTGCTGTATAGCAGAAATTAACATAACATTGTAAATCAACTATATCTCAATTTAAAATATATATATATATATAAAGTATCTTGATAAAGACAGAGCAAAATCAGAAATGTTGACTGAAAACATGACCTTTCTTAAGAAGGAAGCTTTTCTACTTCGTTAAGCAAGTGGCTACTAACCTCTCTCTTGCTCTTTCCATTCCCCTTACACACCACGTGCTCCTAGGACACAGATCTGATGTCTCTATTATTCTTAAATGATCTAATAAGGCGTCTCATGGAGTAGCTGCTTCCAAATGTTGAGCAAGAGAATGCAAGATGACCCCAAACAGCCTTCTGTTAGTTTTCATTTGGTTGTTGGCACTGATGCTGAGGGGTGACTTTCAATAAGTCTGGAGACACTAAATGCATCATCTCTTTGAGGCCTTCAGTGACTTGCGGAAAACAAATGGTTACACTCAATTAAGCATTTATGAAAAGCCATAAATTTGTGGTTGTAATAGAAAATGGGTAGGTAATAGAAAATGTGCTAGAAAATGTCCCTTGGTCAACAAAAATAAAGGATTAATCATGAAAACGTATAATAATTAACTAATGTATTTGGATATGATAGTCTCAGGAGGTGGATTATAGGGGAACAGACGTGTAGTTACAATCCTGGACAAAACAGAACCACCCAGGTGGAGGAGGAACACAGCCATCAGGGGTGATGAGGAAAACTGGTTCATTTAGGCCACAGAAGCCTGGACATTGACACGCTGCTGTCATTCCAGAGCACAAGCTCCAAGCACTTCCTCCAGATGAAGATCCAGCTTTGCCAGCACTGGTGGGGTTCAAACACTGGGAGAATCACATGCTAGCAAATACCCGCCAACTGCACCTCATCCAAGGTCAGGGGGAGGTCATTCAGAATGACGGGAGGTCATCCGTGAATATTAATGACAAACTTGTTCTTCTCTGACCTTTTAATCTTAGTCAATTCCCGGGGTGATGGTGCAGCTGGAGACGGTGGGGGCCATGCAGACACACTCCTCTCAGTTCAGTCAGCTTCTGGAGACGGTGGGGGCCATGCAGACATGCTTCACTCAGACGGTCAGTTTCAGAGACAGTGGGGGCCATGAAGACATGCTCCTCTCAGTTCAGTCAGGTTCTGGAGAGAGTATGGGCCATGTAAACATGCTCCTCTTAATTCAGTCAGCTTCTGAGATAGTGGTGGCCATGAAGACATGGTCCTCTCAGTTCAGTCAGCTTCTGAGACAGTGGGATTGATGAAGACATGCTTCTCAGATCAGTGGGGCCACTTGTGAGATCGTGGGGGCAAAGCAGACATGCTCCTCTCAGGTCAGTCAGCTTCTGAGACAGTGAGGCCATGCAGAGATGCTCCTCTCAGGTCAGTCAGCTTCTGAGACAGTGAGGCCACGCAGATATCCTCCTCTCAGTTCATCAGATTCTGAGACAGTGGGGTTCATGAACATATGCTTCTCAGTTCTCTCAGCTTCTGAGAGTGTGGGGACCATGCAGACATGCTCTTCTCAGTTCAGTCCACTTCTGAGACCGTGGGGTTCATGAAGACATGCTCCTCTCATTTCAGTCAGCTTCTGGAGACCGTGGGGCTATGCAGACATCTTCCCCTCAGTAGGGTGAGTTCTGGATACAGTGGGCAGAATGAACACACGCTCCACTCAGTTTAGTCAGCTTCTGAGACTGTGGGGCCATGCAGACATGCTCCTCTCAGTTCGGTGAGCTTCTGGATACAGTGGAGGCCAGGCAGACATACTCCTCTCAATTCAGTCAGCTTCTGAGAGAGTGGAGGCTACACAGACATGCTCCTCAGGGTTCAGTCAGCTTCTGAGACAGTGGAGGCATGCAGACATGCTCCTCTCAGTTCGGTGAGCTTCTAGATATAGTGGGGGCCAGGCAGACATGCTCCTCTCCGTTCAGTCAGCTTCTGAGACAGTGAGGACCATTCAGAAATTCTCAGATCAGTTAAGTCCGGTTCTGGAAACAGTGAGGGCCACGCAGACATGCTCCTCTCCGTTCAGTCAGGTTCTCAGACAGTGGGGGCCATACAGACATGCTTCACTCAGTGAGTCAGCTTCTGAGACGCTGAGGGCCAAGAAGACGTGCTCCTCTCAGTTCAGTCAGCTGCTGGATTCTGTGGCGGTGATGTAGAAAAGCTCCCGTCAAGTCAATCACTTTCTGAGCTGGTGGGCCCATGCAGACATGTTCCTCTCAGTTCAGTCAGCTTCTGGACACAGTGGGGAAATTCAGACACACTCCTCTCAGTTCTGTCAGCTTCCGAGACAGTGGGGCCATGCAGACATGCTCCTCTTGGTTCAGTCAGCTTCTGAGAGAAACACGAACAGATTACAGTGTCAAAGGCTTCGGGTTTGGTTCACACGTAACTTACTAGGTCAGTGTGGTGGTGGTGTGGTGTTAACCACTCAGTCGTGTTCAACTCCTTGTGACCCCGTGAGCCGTGGTCCACCAGGCTCCTCTGTCCTTGAAACTCTCCAGGCGAGAATACGGGAATGGTTTGCCATTCCCTTCCCCATGGGGTCTTCCCTATCCAGGGATCGGTCCCAGGCCTCTCACGCTTCAGGCAGATTGCTTGCCATCTTAGCCACTAGGGAAGCCCTAAGTTAGGCTCCGTGAAGGCTGACTCTTGGTGATATTAACACACAACCCAAACTATTAATGATGGGCCCTGGGGCCAAACATGTACCGGAAATTGTGGTTCAATACAAAAAAAAAATGTGTTAATTTGCTTCCAGGAAGATTTTTCAGGGCTTGACCTTAACAGTTTCACTTGAAGACTCAGAACAGCTGTGAGTGTGCAGCATGGAATGCTTTATCTCTTGATGCATCGGGGGCTGCAGAGTCCCAGTCATCTGCACATTCGGTGACTGTCCTAGACCCCCAACTGGTTCACAAAGCCTTCTTTGGAGCTGATTCAGTCACTTTCATCTGCAATTACTCAGTAACTCTTCATCACATGCAGAGGAAAGGAATCACCCATGTGCTCACAAGAGATAATCACTTATGATGGGATTACCTGATCTGTAACCCAGTTCACTCACTGTCAGCTCTGGAATTGCCAAAGACTAGATGATAGTCTGGTACTTTTATGATAAGTCCAGCAAAGAAGTTCATATTAGCACACTGACCTAGATTTAAATTGCCAAGTGTAAAGCCCTGCCTGCACCCACCTCTTCTGTTGACAGCCGAGCACGTGGCAGCCACAGTGGGGCAGGGCCCTAGAGGTGAACGCAGGACAAGCCACAGGACCCACTAATGCTCGTCCAGAAGACCCAGGCACGGAGCCTTTGGGGAAAGGCCAGAGGTCAGTGTTCTGAAGGAGAACAAAGTCCGAATGGGGCAGATGCACTGTGGTGCCGATCCAGGGGCCTGACGGACAGCGGGAGACGGGGTGATGAGAAATGGGCAAGGGCCAGATGAGCCGAGAGCGGGGCTGCGGGTGCTGAACGGAGGCTGGATGTGCAATGCACGCACCTGCAATGGCTCTTTGTGCGGCCCTTTGCCAGCTCACACGGGAGTGCCATGTGCCTGAGAGTCCCTGACACTCAGCAGATACAGTGGCCAAGGCTCCATAAAGCCACACTGCAATGTCATTTTCAGAGAGGAAGAAACCCTGCTCACTTTGTTCCCAATCATAGTAAATCGACCTTTTCTTTCAGGGATTTTAAATTCTCAAAAGGTGTACACTGCTGATGTGATTTTTTGGTTCAGCCGCTCAGTCGTGTCTGACTCTGCAACCCCATGGACTGCATCACACCAGGCTTCCCTGTCCATCACCAACGCCCGGAGCGTACTCAAATTCATGTCCATTGAGTCAGTGATGCCATCCAACCATCTCATCCTCTGTCGTTCCCTTTTCATTCTGCCTTCAATCTTTCCCAGCATCAGGGTCTTTTCCAATGAGTCAGTTCTTTGCATCAGGTGGCCAGAGTATTGGGGTTTCAGCTTAAGCATCAGTTCTTCCAATGAATATTCAGGACTGATTTCCTTTAGGATGGACTGGTTGGATCTCCTTGCAGTCCAAGGGACTCTCAAGAGACTTCTCCAACACCACGGTTCAAAAGCATCAATTCTTCAGTGCGCAGCTTTCTTTATGGTCCAACTCTCACATCCATACACAACCACCGGAAAAACCATACGTTTGATTAGATGGACCTTTGTTGGCAAAGTAATGTCTCTGCTTTTTAATACGTCTAGGGTGGTCATAGCTTTTCGTCCAAGGAGCAAGTGTCTTTTAATTTCACGGCTGCAGTTGCCATCCACATTGATTTTGGAGCCCAATAAAATAAAGTCTCTCACTGTTTCCATTGTTTCTCCATCTATTTGCCATGAAGTGATGGGTCCAGATGCCATAATCTTAATTTTTTTAATGTTGAGTTTTAAGTCAAATTTTCACTCTTCTCTTAACTTGCATTGAGAGGCTCCTTAGTTCTTCACTTTCTGACATAAGGGTGGTATCATCTGCATATCTAAGGTTATTGATATTTCTCCCAGCAATCTTGACTCCAGCTTGTGCTTCATCCAGCCCGGCATTTCTCCTGATGTACTCTGCATATAAGTTAAATAAGCAGGCTGACTATACACAGCCTTGACATACTCCTTTCCCAGTTTGGAACCAGCATGTTGTTCTATGTCTGGTTCTAACTGTTGCTTCTTGACCTGCACACAGGTTTCTCAGGAGGCAGGTCAGGTGGTCTGGTATTCCCATCTCTTAAAGACTTTTCCAGTTTGTTGTGGTCCACACAGTCAAAGGCTTTGGCATAGTCAATAAAGCAGATGTTTTTCTGGAACTCTCTTGCTTTTTCTATGATCCAGCAGATGTTGGCAATTTGATCCCTGGTTCCTCTGCCTTTTCTAAATCCAGCTTGAATATCTGGAAATTCTCAGTTTGTGCACTATTGAAGCCCAGCATGGAGAATTTTGAGCATTACTTTGTTAGTGTGTGAAATGAGTGCAATTGTGCGGTAGTTTGAACATACTTTGGCATTGTCTTTCTTTGGGATTGGAATGAAAACTGACCTTTTCCAGTCCTGTGGCCACTGCTGAGTTTTCCAAACTTGCTGGCATACTGAGTGTAGCACTTTCACAGCATCATNGAGACAGTGGGGTTCATGAACATATGCTTCTCAGTTCTCTCAGCTTCTGAGAGTGTGGGGACCATGCAGACATGCTCTTCTCAGTTCAGTCCACTTCTGAGACCGTGGGGTTCATGAAGACATGCTCCTCTCATTTCAGTCAGCTTCTGGAGACCGTGGGGCTATGCAGACATCTTCCCCTCAGTAGGGTGAGTTCTGGATACAGTGGGCAGAATGAACACACGCTCCACTCAGTTTAGTCAGCTTCTGAGACTGTGGGGCCATGCAGACATGCTCCTCTCAGTTCGGTGAGCTTCTGGATACAGTGGAGGCCAGGCAGACATACTCCTCTCAATTCAGTCAGCTTCTGAGAGAGTGGAGGCTACACAGACATGCTCCTCAGGGTTCAGTCAGCTTCTGAGACAGTGGAGGCATGCAGACATGCTCCTCTCAGTTCGGTGAGCTTCTAGATATAGTGGGGGCCAGGCAGACATGCTCCTCTCCGTTCAGTCAGCTTCTGAGACAGTGAGGACCATTCAGAAATTCTCAGATCAGTTAAGTCCGGTTCTGGAAACAGTGAGGGCCACGCAGACATGCTCCTCTCCGTTCAGTCAGGTTCTCAGACAGTGGGGGCCATACAGACATGCTTCACTCAGTGAGTCAGCTTCTGAGACGCTGAGGGCCAAGAAGACGTGCTCCTCTCAGTTCAGTCAGCTGCTGGATTCTGTGGCGGTGATGTAGAAAAGCTCCCGTCAAGTCAATCACTTTCTGAGCTGGTGGGCCCATGCAGACATGTTCCTCTCAGTTCAGTCAGCTTCTGGACACAGTGGGGAAATTCAGACACACTCCTCTCAGTTCTGTCAGCTTCCGAGACAGTGGGGCCATGCAGACATGCTCCTCTTGGTTCAGTCAGCTTCTGAGAGAAACACGAACAGATTACAGTGTCAAAGGCTTCGGGTTTGGTTCACACGTAACTTACTAGGTCAGTGTGGTGGTGGTGTGGTGTTAACCACTCAGTCGTGTTCAACTCCTTGTGACCCCGTGAGCCGTGGTCCACCAGGCTCCTCTGTCCTTGAAACTCTCCAGGCGAGAATACGGGAATGGTTTGCCATTCCCTTCCCCATGGGGTCTTCCCTATCCAGGGATCGGTCCCAGGCCTCTCACGCTTCAGGCAGATTGCTTGCCATCTTAGCCACTAGGGAAGCCCTAAGTTAGGCTCCGTGAAGGCTGACTCTTGGTGATATTAACACACAACCCAAACTATTAATGATGGGCCCTGGGGCCAAACATGTACCGGAAATTGTGGTTCAATACAAAAAAAAAATGTGTTAATTTGCTTCCAGGAAGATTTTTCAGGGCTTGACCTTAACAGTTTCACTTGAAGACTCAGAACAGCTGTGAGTGTGCAGCATGGAATGCTTTATCTCTTGATGCATCGGGGGCTGCAGAGTCCCAGTCATCTGCACATTCGGTGACTGTCCTAGACCCCCAACTGGTTCACAAAGCCTTCTTTGGAGCTGATTCAGTCACTTTCATCTGCAATTACTCAGTAACTCTTCATCACATGCAGAGGAAAGGAATCACCCATGTGCTCACAAGAGATAATCACTTATGATGGGATTACCTGATCTGTAACCCAGTTCACTCACTGTCAGCTCTGGAATTGCCAAAGACTAGATGATAGTCTGGTACTTTTATGATAAGTCCAGCAAAGAAGTTCATATTAGCACACTGACCTAGATTTAAATTGCCAAGTGTAAAGCCCTGCCTGCACCCACCTCTTCTGTTGACAGCCGAGCACGTGGCAGCCACAGTGGGGCAGGGCCCTAGAGGTGAACGCAGGACAAGCCACAGGACCCACTAATGCTCGTCCAGAAGACCCAGGCACGGAGCCTTTGGGGAAAGGCCAGAGGTCAGTGTTCTGAAGGAGAACAAAGTCCGAATGGGGCAGATGCACTGTGGTGCCGATCCAGGGGCCTGACGGACAGCGGGAGACGGGGTGATGAGAAATGGGCAAGGGCCAGATGAGCCGAGAGCGGGGCTGCGGGTGCTGAACGGAGGCTGGATGTGCAATGCACGCACCTGCAATGGCTCTTTGTGCGGCCCTTTGCCAGCTCACACGGGAGTGCCATGTGCCTGAGAGTCCCTGACACTCAGCAGATACAGTGGCCAAGGCTCCATAAAGCCACACTGCAATGTCATTTTCAGAGAGGAAGAAACCCTGCTCACTTTGTTCCCAATCATAGTAAATCGACCTTTTCTTTCAGGGATTTTAAATTCTCAAAAGGTGTACACTGCTGATGTGATTTTTTGGTTCAGCCGCTCAGTCGTGTCTGACTCTGCAACCCCATGGACTGCATCACACCAGGCTTCCCTGTCCATCACCAACGCCCGGAGCGTACTCAAATTCATGTCCATTGAGTCAGTGATGCCATCCAACCATCTCATCCTCTGTCGTTCCCTTTTCATTCTGCCTTCAATCTTTCCCAGCATCAGGGTCTTTTCCAATGAGTCAGTTCTTTGCATCAGGTGGCCAGAGTATTGGGGTTTCAGCTTAAGCATCAGTTCTTCCAATGAATATTCAGGACTGATTTCCTTTAGGATGGACTGGTTGGATCTCCTTGCAGTCCAAGGGACTCTCAAGAGACTTCTCCAACACCACGGTTCAAAAGCATCAATTCTTCAGTGCGCAGCTTTCTTTATGGTCCAACTCTCACATCCATACACAACCACCGGAAAAACCATACGTTTGATTAGATGGACCTTTGTTGGCAAAGTAATGTCTCTGCTTTTTAATACGTCTAGGGTGGTCATAGCTTTTCGTCCAAGGAGCAAGTGTCTTTTAATTTCACGGCTGCAGTTGCCATCCACATTGATTTTGGAGCCCAATAAAATAAAGTCTCTCACTGTTTCCATTGTTTCTCCATCTATTTGCCATGAAGTGATGGGTCCAGATGCCATAATCTTAATTTTTTTAATGTTGAGTTTTAAGTCAAATTTTCACTCTTCTCTTAACTTGCATTGAGAGGCTCCTTAGTTCTTCACTTTCTGACATAAGGGTGGTATCATCTGCATATCTAAGGTTATTGATATTTCTCCCAGCAATCTTGACTCCAGCTTGTGCTTCATCCAGCCCGGCATTTCTCCTGATGTACTCTGCATATAAGTTAAATAAGCAGGCTGACTATACACAGCCTTGACATACTCCTTTCCCAGTTTGGAACCAGCATGTTGTTCTATGTCTGGTTCTAACTGTTGCTTCTTGACCTGCACACAGGTTTCTCAGGAGGCAGGTCAGGTGGTCTGGTATTCCCATCTCTTAAAGACTTTTCCAGTTTGTTGTGGTCCACACAGTCAAAGGCTTTGGCATAGTCAATAAAGCAGATGTTTTTCTGGAACTCTCTTGCTTTTTCTATGATCCAGCAGATGTTGGCAATTTGATCCCTGGTTCCTCTGCCTTTTCTAAATCCAGCTTGAATATCTGGAAATTCTCAGTTTGTGCACTATTGAAGCCCAGCATGGAGAATTTTGAGCATTACTTTGTTAGTGTGTGAAATGAGTGCAATTGTGCGGTAGTTTGAACATACTTTGGCATTGTCTTTCTTTGGGATTGGAATGAAAACTGACCTTTTCCAGTCCTGTGGCCACTGCTGAGTTTTCCAAACTTGCTGGCATACTGAGTGTAGCACTTTCACAGCATCATCTTTTAGGATATGAAATAGCTCAGCTGGAATTCCCACATTTCCTCTAGCTTTGTTCACAGTAATGCTTCCCAAGGCCCACTTGACTTCACATTCCAGGATGTCTGGCTCTAGGAGAGTGACCACACCATCGTGGTTATCTGGGTCATTAAGACCTTTTTTGAATAGTTCTTCTGTGTATTCTTGCTACCTCTTTTCAATCTCTTCTGCTTCTGTTAGGTAGGTCCTTACCATTTCTGTCCTTTATCATGTCCATCCTTGCATGAAATGTTCCCTTGATATCTCCAATGCTTTAAAGAAATCTCTAGCCTTTCCCATTCTATTGTTTTCCTCTATTTCTTTGCCCAGTTCATTTAAGAAGGCCTTCCTGTATCTCCTTGCTGTTCTCTGGAACTCTGCACTCAGTTGGGTGTATCTTTCCATTCCTCTTTTGCTTTTCACGTCTCTTTTCTCAGCTATTTATAAGGCCTCCTCAGACAGCCACTTTGCCTTCTTGCCTCTCTCTCGGGGATGGCTTTAGTTGCCGCTCCTGTACAGTGTTGTGAACCTCCATCCACAGTTCTTCAGGCACTCTGTCCCCCAGGTCTAACCCCTCGAATCCATTCACCATCTCCACTGTATAACCATAAGGGATTCGATTTAGGTCATGGCCTAGTGGTTTCCCTACTTTCTTCAACTTAAGCCTGAATTCTGCAATGAGTTCATGATCTGGGCCATGGTCAGTTTCCGGAAATTATGTTATAAAAATTAATCAGGCCACTTACTGACATCCGAATGCCCTTTGTCCTCATTATATGTGATCTTACCTTTTACTTCTAAAGTGTCTTTCTCACAGGGACCCTCTGGTACCCAACAGTGGTTTCCCTGTTGATTTCCATCTCAGTGAGCCCCTGTGAGCACTGTCAGTAAATGCGTTTTAGGGTTCCTCCCTAAGGAAACCACAACCAATGCTTAATCCACAGGTCAAAAAGACTAACCTTGGGTCTCCCCTTCCCTTCTCGTCTAGGGCTTTGTAGACACATTAGGGGAAATAACTACCTGTTGTCAAGGAGGCTTGGGGACAAGACATGCTTGGCCCAGGTGCACACACAAACATCTAGACCCAGGACAGGAGCAATGGGCATGGTTCTCTCTTTTCATGAGCGTGTTTGAGGAAAGGCAGCGACAAACCCTGACCAAGAATTAGAGAAATAAGAGTCCAAAAGCAACAAACTCAATATTTCAGATCAAACAGCTATAGAAGCCCTTGGAAAATAAATAAATGGAACAAGCTTGTGCCTTTCATTTCGGATTTCATGAATTCCAATGTTCTAAGTTCCCAAGAGGACACGGTTACATATGGGCTCCAGGTTCAAGCAGGACCACGTGTGCCTTGAGTCACTGGGAAGAAGGGTAGACAGAGGTCTTGACTCCAGAGACCTGCAGGCGCCTGCCTTCTGCTCCGCGTGGAGCCAGCACAGCACAGGTGGGAAGCGCTGTTGGCAGCCCGTCAAGCCGCCGCCTGGCTTTCCTGGACCACAGAGACCTCCCTGATGCCCACACGGCAGAGGTGGCGGCCTCACACTCCAGCCGTGGGGCACATGGTAAGGCTCTGCCCTTGCAGGTGCTGATGAGGGCAGGAGCGCATGGCCCAACTTCAGCCAGTGACTCATGAGGGAGCAGCCCACCTGAGGGGCTTCAGGAGAGAAACACAGACAGGAAGAAACCGCTTTTCCTTCTCGGTATTCCCAGGCCGTGTCTTCTCGTGGCTGAACACCGCCTGCTGCCTGTCCCCACACCTGCTCATTCTGTGCTCGCGTGTGATGCCAAAAACGGCAATCTGTGCAGACTGCAAGCCGCAGAAGAGGAAGGGTGGGAAGGAGGCCGGTGGCAGCAGAGCAGGAGGTGGGGAGACCCTGGGCACTGAGGAGGCGGCCGCCAGCTCTGTCCCCCCAGTTTAAAGCCACTCTACCAGCAGGCTTATCGTCATGTGAAATAATGACTCTGATATTTTCTTTAATCAAAAACACACTAACTGCTCAGAGTAAAGCCAAGATTATATTTATAGCTGAAGATAAAAACATTAGAGAGTATAGAAAATTTCTGCCACCACAAACATACATAAGCCAGAAGCCATCCTTTAAATAACCTAATAAGCATAAATTTTAAAAGAATAAATACAATAAAAACCTATGTACCCATCATTCCACCCACCTCTATTGAATATCATTTTATAATATTGTTTAGGGATTTTAGTATTGAAGAATAAAATATTATAGATAGAACTCAAGTCCCAAGTTTTCTCTTCCCTGGAAAAGATAATAAAAAATTGTATGAACAAGTATAAATAAGCTTTTCAATACAAATATAACTCTGATAACAGAACCTAAAGGAGAACTTCTAAAAGCCCTCCAGAATAGTATATTAGTATCATTCAACTAAGGCTAAAAGAAAATAAACCACAGAGAGCAACTTAAATGATTTTTGCATGAGAAATGATTGACATTGTGTTTCAGGAATGATTTTCTTGTTTCCTCTGTTGCTAACTCTAACAAGATCACCTTAACTCTAAGCTTTGCTTCCAAAGAGCTAATATACTCCTTTACCACCATCTGTATGCTTGAGGAAAGAAAAAGTACATATATGGCATTTTCCTTGTCATAATGCTATTGATCAACAAGGTTAAATTTTGCATTATTTTGGCAAAGAACACTGTGTCAGACCTGGGCTCTAGGCTGTTGGAAGAAAATATGGCATATTATTATCACATTAAAAGGAAGTGTAAATAATTTACAAGAGAAAAAAAGCTGTTTAGCTGTTTAGAAACTCAAAAAATTTAAAATGGAACTAATTGAACTTCTAACATCAGATATAATTAACAGGTACTGATAAACTGTTATTGAAAACCTTTTTATGCTCAGATGACTTACATAGGAATGTGATAACAAGAAATCAGGGAAGAAAATCATGGATGTGTTCAACCTTCAAGTATTATGGGAATAACACCAAGAAATGTTCACCGAACTGAACTTTGGTTTCTAAATTTAATGCAAATATTTGAATTTTACTATCTCCCAACAATCAATAGTTAGAAACAAATGTGCAAGTAGATTCCCCCACTTTACAAGCATACTTGCAATTTGTAAATCTAGGAAGTTCAAGAAACAAACCAGCTGTAAAAGTACAGGACAAATTAAAACCTACCAAGTCAGTGCCCCTGAGGACTGTTTCATCTGACAGGCCTCATAATTCATGACCTGCAGAGGAATCTCTTCCAGCAATATGGTTTTTCTCTGAAGACCCCTAACAGGGATTTGAGTGCAGTCCCACAGGCTGCAGCTTGCTGAGGCATTACTGAGAACCACCGTCACACACAAGTCAGGGCCGAGCTCCACTCCTGAGTATCTGTGTCCACACAGCGGAGGCGGGAGGGCCCGGCTGGAGTCCCTGAGCCAAGAGCCATTTGTGCTCAGGTTGTGGGATTTAGAGACTGCACGTTGCCTTCCCAGCAAAATGAGGGATCATTCCCAATTCTCCCATCTGGTGTGGAATCTCCACCATAAATATTTAATCCTCTCCAGCTCTGCACATGGATAGCGCTCTGCTGTCAACAGCAGCTTGTCCAGAGGACACCGAGGAGGGGCTGAGTCAGCTGTCCCAGCTCAGCCCTCTTTGTTGGTCATTTTATTGTTCCACAGCTTTTGAAGATTCAGTGTGAAATACAATAAACTAGGACACTGGGCAAGAATGAGAAAGCATGGAGGGAAACGGAAGAGAAGAGGGAAAGTCTTACATTTAGATTCTAATGGAAACAAAAATTGGCTTTAACACACTGTTCCAAATGGTCCACAAGTCTCTCTCAGGCAAATCAACTCTGTGAACTACCTCAGAAGTTACCACAACTTTTACACATGACTTTTGTTTTAGCTCTCATTTCAGGAGGAACCCAGCAAACACTTTTCCTCTAGACTCTACCAGCCAGAAATCCCCTTTCACCATCTGAGGTCTCTACGCAGTGTACACCATGGCCTCTGCCAATTCTGAGCGCAGTGTGTGCATGCGTCACCCATTCTTGATGTGGGCCTGTCTCCCTAGCACACAGGGCGCCCCTGTACTCTGCTCCCTCATAATTACACTCTGGGTCCTGGGATAAGGCATTTCTCTGGAAACAGCCATCACTCACAGCTGATGCTCACAGCAACAAAAAATGCTTCTTCTGGGTTTGTTTCTCAAAGTTTGGGACGTCTTCCCTGGTCTATGTGCTCCTGGACATCATCAGTGTTTGAAGGACTTTTGGAGGCTTCGGTGCCAACAGTTCCAGTAGTCTTCAAATATCTGCTATTTGTAACCAAATGTTTGGAAGACACACAGTGCGGTGAATGCAGACGGGTGTTCAGGGGACCACTCACTAAATGATCAATCACGACAACAGCCCTCTGCATCTTCCGCTGGACCAAAGAAGTGATGGGGCATCAAGATAATTAATATTTTCCTGTAATAATAGCACTGCCAAAGTCTGAAATAAAATTAATTCTTTAGGAACTGCCTAAACCTTCAATGCTTTGCTTAGTGTTTCTCCAATCAGAGTCAACAAGGGAAGAAGGGCAGCTGATGGAAGTCAGAGGACAGACAAGGACGCAACTTTGGGAACCTGGCTTCTGCAGACAGGCTTTACCCAAACTCAGTGTATTACCAATTAACAGACTTATTACCAAAGTATAAGAATTCATTTCCTTCAAGAGAAGTTGAAATGTTTGAGAAGCTTTGAGTCAAAACTTCCGGCACTGCCTGAGAGTCAGCAGCCACTAATTAACACCATAGTCAGACGAGCAGGGAAGAATCTCACTCTGCCCTTGAAGAGGTCTGGTCTCGGTCTTCAACTCCTGAGAGGGATCTGCAACTGTCTGGAGCCTTGAGGCCGACAGACAGTAACAAGAGGTGTAAGATACGGGCCCCAGGGCCTGCAGCAGGGGATCTCCAGACAGAGGTGCCGTGAGGACAGTTAGTCACGCCTATGAAAGAGGGTCCAGTAACAATTCCGCACACTGAGGCTGGGGCACTTCTGGTTGACTGGCCATCACACACAGCTGCTGGCAGAGTCCTGGTTCCAAAGGGAGAGGGCAACAGAGGCTCCCTTCACGGTGCATCTCCAAGACCCTGTCCTACACACACCTTCCCGTGGCTGACCTTGGTCTGTGTTTTCTCTACATTAAATCATAACTGTAAATATACAATTCTCAGTGAGTCCTTCTAGGGAATTAAACTTGACAGAGGTTTGCAGGCCCTGAACTTGCAGTCGGTGTCAGGAGTGAGGGGACTGTGGCCTCTGACTTCTTGGTTGTCTAAGCCCTTTGCCTCAGGGTAAGGTTTTGGCTAAGTCAAATTGAATCATTTCTCTGCTCGAAACCCTCAATGGTCTCCCATGTCACCTGAGGTCCTCCCAGAGGCTTCACCACAAGTCCATGCTACTACCTTGCCGACAGGTCTTCTCTGAGACCACCCTCAACTCCCACATCTCTCTGCTCAAACCCCGGGCCTTCCTGCTGCTCACTGACCATACAGAGCAGCATCCTGTCTCAGGACCTCTGTGGCCATTCCTCTGCTCTCCTCCCGGTCATTCCAACTGCCCGCCCCTCATCTCCTCAGATATCCCTATTGTGAAGCTTGGTAGCCATGAACAGACCACTTGTTCCGTCTTGTTTCTCTCTAAACACTCCCAAATTCACGTTTACTTGTCTGGTTTAATGTTCTCCCCATGAGTTCTATTCTCCATTGAACTTCCACACTTAGAACAGAGTACACAGGAGGCACTTGGGAAATACCTGTGGATGGTGAGATGAATGCACAGTGCCTGCCCCACACCTCACGAAGCAGTGGGAGGGAGAGATCACACCCGAAACCAGGCAGCTCAGCAAATGCACACACACTCTTCTGGGAGGAGAGAGTAAGACAGGATGAGAGTGGCAAGTTCCAGACTCCAGTGCATGGGGTGGGGGGCAGGGGGTAGAGCAGCTGACTTGATATGGTTGGTCTCACAATTATATCATTTTATATAAAGTTCTCATAAACTCAAAGAAGAGGATGCCTTCTGAAACTTGGGAAAGGAAAAGTGGGTGAGTGCCTGTGATTGAAAGTTACCATGGGAAATGTAGCTCAGGGTCAACGAGGGAAGGAGGGCAGGTGACGGAAGTCAGAGGACAGATGAGGACGCAACTTTGGGAACCTGCTTCTGCAGACAGGCTTTACCCAAATTCAAGCAATAAGGCCTCTAAGCTTCAACAAGAGAAAAACTAGATGTTTTGAAGACTCAATTCACTCAAAAAATCAGATGTGATGGAGAATGGTATAATTTTTAAGAAATAAAGCTTTATATAACCACAAGAAAGCAGCACTGAATTCAAGTGAAGTTATTTTTAAAGTTGCTAAAGGGAACAACCCAATGAAAAAATCTTGACTCAATTTTTATTTCCTACAAATATGCATATTAACCAGTTTAATCACTACCATCATATTGGGAAAAAATCCATTAGAGCAAGAAAGAAGAGGTTCCTCACATATTTTTCTGGCAAAATAAAAATCATTTTCTTGACCTCAAAATCTGTTCTGCTAAACAAGCCTAAAAGGCCCCTGGCTCCATTTCCTAGGGCATCAGAAGTCTCCACGTGCTTCCCAACCTGCCTTCTGCCTTAAGAGACAGAGGACGCTGTGCCTCCTCCCACAGCACAGGAATGCGCACAGCTGCACCTGGGGGAAAGGGAGTGTCTTCATGGAAAGCCTTGAAGCTGGTGGCTGCCAGAGAGCAGACCGTGAGAAATATGCATTTTCCCCCCATTCCCATGACCCCTCATGACTGCATCATGCCACATCCAAGGGCTGCCCCTGTTCACTTCTGACAGAAGAAAAGTATTTCTCTGTGTGTGGATCTGCTCTGACAGGTAAAGGACAATGCCACTTCCAGGCTTCCTACGTGCTTGGCACAGTGATGACCTTCTGGGATGAAAGAGGTATTGTGAATGCTGAGCAGCTGGAGAGGCTGAGAGCAGGGAGACACTGAAAGGGCCAGTGTTTGCCAACCCACCGATGACCCAAAAGTGGACGCAGCAGGAAAACCAGCGATGACACATCGGTATTTGTGGGGTGACTCCCAGGAAGGAGATTTGGGTCAGAAGGTTAGGGAGTGACATCAACACACAGCAGGGCTTCAGTTCAGTTCAGTCGCTCAGTCATGTCCGACTCTTTGCGACCCCATGAACCACAGCACATCAGGCCTCCCTGTACATCACCAACTCCCGGAGTTCACTCAGATTCATATCCATTGAGTTGGTGATGCCATCCGACCATCTCATCCTCTGTCGCCCCCTTTTCCTTCTGCCTTCAATCTTTCCCAGCATCAGGGTCTTTTCAAATGAGTCAGCTCTTCACATCAAGTGGCCAAAGTATTGGAGTTTCAGTTTCAACATCAGTCCTTCCAATGAATATTCAGGACTGATTTCCTTTAGGATGGACTGGTTGGATCTCCATATAGTTCAAGGGACTCTCAAGAGTCTTCTCCAACACCACAGTTCAAAAGCATCAATTCTTCAGCACTTGGCTTTCTTTATAGTCCAACTCTCACATCCATACATGACCACTGGAAAAACCATAGCTTTGACTAGATGGACCTTTGATGGCAAAGTAATGTCTCTGCTTTTTAATATGCTATCTAGGGTGGTCACAACTTTTTTTCCAAGGAGCAAGCGTCTTTTAATTTCATGGCAGCAGTCACCATCTTCAGTGATTTTGGAGGCCAAGAAAATAGTCTGTCACTGTTTCCCCATCTATTTGCCCTGAAGTGATGGGAGCAGATGCCATGATCTTCATTGTTTGAATGTTGAACTTTAAGCCAACTTTTTCACTCTCCTCTTTAACTTTCATCAAGAGGTTCTTTAGCTCTTCTTCGCTTTCTGCCATAAGGGTGGTGTTATCTGCATATCTGAGGTTATTGATATTTCTCCCGGCAATCTTGATTCCAGCTTGTGCTTCATCCAGCCCAGCGTTTCTCATGATGTACTCTGAATATAAGTTAAATAAGCAGGGTGACAATATACAGCCTTGACATACTCCTTTCCCTAATTTGGAAACAGTCTGTTGTTTCATGTCCAGTTCTAACTGTTGCCTCCTGACCTGCATACAGATTTCTCAAGAGGCAGGTCAGGTGGTCTGGTATTCCCATCTCTTTCAGAATTTTCCAGTTTGTGATCCACACAGTCAAAGGCTTTGGCATAGTCAATAAAGCAGAAATAGGTTTTTCTGGAATTCTCTTGCTTTTTCCATGATCCAGCAGATGTTGGCAATTTGATTTCTGGTTCCTCTGCCTTTTCTAAATCAAGCTTGAACATCTGGAAGGTCATGGTTCACTTACTGTTGAAGCCTGGCTTGGAGAATTTTGAGCATCACTTTACTAGTGTGTGAGATGAGTGCAATTGTGCAGTAGTTTGAGCATTCTTTGGCATTTCTTCTCTTTAGGATTGGAATGAAAACTGACCTTTTCCAGTCCTGGGGCTTAAGCAGGGCTTAAGTCAGAGCATTTGTTACTGTGGAATCGAACTGANTTTGAGCATCACTTTACTAGTGTGTGAGATGAGTGCAATTGTGCAGTAGTTTGAGCATTCTTTGGCATTTCTTCTCTTTAGGATTGGAATGAAAACTGACCTTTTCCAGTCCTGGGGCTTAAGCAGGGCTTAAGTCAGAGCATTTGTTACTGTGGAATCGAACTGAATGCCCATCATTCAACAAACGCCTGCTGAAGGTGTAAACTGTGGTCCATAGCATCAGGGAACAATCTTCTAAGGGGCTGAGTGCAGACTCGAGCCACACTGCGACAGAAGGAAGACGAAGAAAGTGCTCTGACCCATGCACCTCAAGCACAACTGGGTTCCGCATCCTCCTTCTCGAGCCACTTTGCGTCTACGTCTGTGACGCGTGTGCTGTGAGAATGTGCTGAGATGCTCTCCTTCCCACGCTGTCCTTGCACTGGCATTTCGACCAAAACAAGGAGACCCTGGTGCTCAGCATCCTGCTCGGGGAATGGAGGAGAATGAGAGTTTGCTCCAGGCCTTTTTCTGTTGCTCGACACTGTCCTACAGGCTACAGTGTCATGAGTCACGTCTTCACCAGGACTCACAAGACTCGCTTCTACAGGCACCCTAGTGGCACAGTGTCCCCCAAGTGGCCTCCTAGGTGGACCCCTGACAACCACCTATGCACACTGTGGGGTGACAAGGCCAAGCTCTGAGGGGTTCTTTCTGTGTCACCTTCATCTGCAGGAAGATGACCTCATCGACCCAGAGAGGGCACACATACCTCTTCGAGTTTCACACTGAGAAGTCACCTACAGGAGTGGTGACCAACTCTAGTGGCTCAGAGTTGGTTTGGGGACCGACTTCTGAGCGTCTGGGCCATGGAGCACTGTCCATCCCACACGTCAGCCTCCTTGCTTCCTCTGGGGACCCATAAGTCACGCTGGAAGCTCTGGCTCATAAGGAAAAGCTTACAGGCTCCTCACATAAACCAGAGGCACAAGGTTGTGCATCTCAGGTCCAACTCCAGATACTACCTGATGGAACTATTAGGAGAATAAAGGTGCCAGGCTTCCCTTCACCACTGACTCCTCCAAGGGGCTAGAAAACTCTAACACATGTACACTCATGGTGGATTCAAGTCAATGTATGGCAGTTCAGTTCAGTTCAGGTGCTCAGTCATGTCCGACTCTTTAGGACCCCATGAATCGCAGCACACCAGGCCTCCCTGTCCATCACCATCTCCCGGAGTTCACCCGAACTCATGTCTATTGAGTCGGTGATACCATCCAGCCATCTCATCCTCTGTCGTCCCCTTCTCCTCCTGCCCCCCAATCCCTCCCAGCATCAGTCTTTTCCAGTGAGTCAACTCTTCGCATGAGGTGGCCAAAGTACTGGAGTTTCAGCTTTAGCATCATTCCTTCCAAAGAAATCCCAGGACTGATCTCCTTCAGAATGGACTGGTTGGATCTTCTTGCAGTTCCAGGGACTCTCAAGAGTCTTCTCCAACACCACAGTTCAAAAGCATCAATTCTTCGGCACTTAGCTCTCTTGACAGTCCAACTCTCACGTCCATACATGACCACTGGAAAAACCACAGCCTTGACTAGACGGACCTTTGTTGGCAAAGTAATGTCTCTGCTTTTGGATATGCTATCTAGGTTGGTCATAACTTTCCTTCCAAGGAGTAAGCATCTTCAATATTGTAAAGTAAAATAAATAAATTAAAAAAAATCCAAAGTAGCTATAGTCAGTTTGAGTTAAAATCACTTAGTTTTATTGCATAACCAAGCTTTAGAATAATTAAATTTTTGAGCAAATTTCAGCTTTGGAATTCTGACAAGCACTCTGTTAACTGATAAAATATTAAGATTTGTCTTATTAATTATGTCCATTTGAGCTGGATTATCAACTGGAAAATTAAGGAAACTGGCTTTGCCCTGAGGATATCAACTGAATTACCTGTAAGATGCCACTGCGAGCTACTGCCATAGAGCTGGAACTCAAATCAGTTTTGGAAACAACTTTTCTCTGGAAACGCATTATCCTGAGGCGTCTGTGGAAATAATTGCTGTAGCAAGGTGGGCACGCCCGTCCACCCCCGCTTCCCACCTGAGAGCGGCCCGACACTTTGCGTACTGAGCGTCAGTTTGGTTTCCATGTTTATTTTGGATCACGCACCACCTGGGTGAGAAGCCAAGCCCCGCTGTTATTTGTTACCAGATAAAGGTCCAGATTGCCAGGAGAAATATCAATAACCTCAGATATGCTGATGACACCACCCTTATGGCAGAAAGTGAGGAGGAGCTAAAAAGCCTCTTGATGAAAGTGAAGGAGGAGAGCGAAAAAGTTGGCTTAAAGCTCAACGTTCAGAAAACGAAGACTATGGCATCCGGTCCCATCACTTCATGGGAAATAGATGGGGAAACAGTGGAAACAGTGTCAGACTTTATTTTTTTGGGCTCCAAAATCACTGCAGATGGTGAGTGCAGCCATGAAATTAAAAGACGCTTACTCCTTGGAAGAAAAGTTATGACCAACCTGGATAGTATATTCAAAAGCAGAGACATTACTTTGCCGACTAAGGTCCGCCTAGTCAAGGCTATGGTTTTTCCTGTGGATGTGAAAGTTGGACTGTGAAGAAAGCTGAGCGCCGAAGAATCGATGCCTTTGAACTGTGGTGCTGGAGAAGACTCCTGAGAGTCCCTTGGACTGCAAGGAGATCCAACCAGTCCATTCTGAAGGAGATCAACCCTGGGATTTCTTTGGAAGGAATGATGCTAAAGCTGAAACTCCAGTACTTTGGCCACCTCATGTGAAGAGTTGACTCACTGGAAAAGACTCTGATGCTGGGAGGGATTGGGGGCAGGAGGAGAAGGGGACGACTGAGGATGAGATGGCTGGATGGCATCATGGACTCGATGGACGTGAGTCTGAGTGAACTCCGGGAGATGGTGATGGACAGGGAGGCCTGGTGTGCTGCGATTCATGGGGTCCTAAAGAGTCGGACACGACTGAGCGACTGAACTGAACTGAACCGAAAGGTCCAGGTGTCACCCAACAACCGGAGGAAATGAGAAGGTACACAGAGCTGGCCACCAGGTGAAGGCCATGCCAGACTTACCGACCGGGTCACGCGGACGCTCCTGCGACACTCGGCCCAAACCCTGCAGACGCGCCTCTGGGTCCCTCTGGCTCCGGGGTGGCACAGCGGCTGGACCACGGAGGAGCCTGTGCCTGCAGAACACACCTCCCGACCCCCATCCCTCTTCAACCCAAGGGAGCTTCCCGACAGTTCGGAACCCAAAGCTGGAGAAGCCTGGGCTGGGTGGCGGGGAGAAGCAGGCGTCCAACCTGAAGCAGCAGCGTGTGCGGAAGCCGCCGGAGGGGCTCTGCCCGGGGTCCCTGCCCCCGCCGAGGCCGCTGGGGCCTTCGCTCGGCGCCCCCGCGCCCCCGGCTCGCTGGGTCCTGGTCCCGGCGCGCCCCTCGGACACCCCGGGGCCAGCGACAGAGTCTGCTCGGCCCGCCTGGGCCTCCCCTGCGGCCCCGCCTCCCCGCCGCGCGCTCCCCAGGCCGCCCCCCTCGCCACGCTCTCGCTGAAGCGCTGCCTGCCCGGGGCCCGGGGCGGCCCCCCTCCCGGCGCGGCGCCACCG
>SJYX01002530.1:217016-233324 GCA_006410675.1 Oreotragus oreotragus
CCCGAGGGAGGCCGCCGCCTGTCCACCAGCCCCACCCGCCGCGGCCCCGCCGGCTCCGCCTCTATCACGTCTCGCGGGACCAGCCCCTCCCGCCCTTGCCGGCCCACTTCCGGCCTCTCAGCCGCTTCCGGCCCGCGTGGCCCTCGCGTGAAGACCGCGGACGCCCGTGCTGCTCCAGCTCGCTCGGCTCGTCCGGGAGGCCCGGTTGGCGGCTGCTGAGGCCACAGCCTGCTGGCCCACCCGCGCTAGTGGGCCCGTGGCAGGATTTGCCCAGTGACCGGCAGTGTCTGTCCCGTGCCCTCTGCCCAGTGCCGTGTGGGGCCCAGCTGGACCGTTCTTGGACACTGGAGTGCGGTGGCGCCAGCCTGCCAAGGGAACTGCCAGGCACCATGTGCCTGATGGGGCGGGCATCCAGTCTGGATGGGGCACCCAGAGACCTGGACGCCCGGCCTGGAAGGGTGCAGGCCATTTGCCCGGTGCCAGGGACAATACCTGGCTCTCCTTCAAGAGTGGACCCTCATTAGAAGCCATTTAGCTCTGGTCTTCAAACAAGTAGGTGTGCAGCGCTGCTGTCTTCTGGTTTAGAAGGAAGTTGCAGTGATGCTGGTGGAAGCAAAGAGGGGTTCCAGAGGACAGGGTTGGGGGGCAGCGATAATGGTCCCTCGTCGCGAGCCTCTGCACGGGATGAATGTACAAGGGGCCTGGCTGGGGGCAGGGCAACCACTCTGTGACCAGGAGAGGCAAGGCTCTCCCTCGACTGCAGGAACCTGTGGCTTTAAGTGCAGTCACCGCACTGGGGGTGGGAAGGAGAAGGAGGGCAACAGAGGGCCCTGCAGAGGCCAGAGGTCTGTGCTCCCAGGGCCTCCACACAGCCAGGAGTGGAGACCAAGGAGGCCCAACGCGCAGTGCTGACTAAAACTTACTAGACGTTTCCTGGAATATCTGAGTCTAATCCCCGCCTTCAGTCTCTGCAGATACGAAACGGAAGAGTGAATCATCTGGGTGAAGTCTTAGGGGAAAATATAAAGTCATTCAGAAAGCACAGCACCCAATTTTTTATCTATTTGCTAAATATTTAATACAGTGGAAGCTCCACCCCTTCTGCATGTATTTTCTCCATCACACGACTTGGAAGCCTCTCTCTTGCTCTCTCCCTGATGTCTTTTGCACCTTCCCCTGCATGGGCTGAGTCTATGAATGAACCAAACACAACGAGCCAGGGAAAAGAAAGCTAAGTCATGTCAGAAGGCTTAGAGAAACGTTTCGACTGTGGGGCCGCGACACAGTTCTGAACACCGTACACCACCACTAGTGTCGACGCTCTTAAAGAGATGGGCAGCATCTCCCACACACGTGATCACAGGATCTCCTTCCCAAAGCACCTCCTGTGGCCTTTGCGCTGTGGACGCAGGTCAGGAAATCTGAGCTGTGTGGCTGACGCTCAGGCCTTCTCAGTTCACAGCGTGAGGAGCCGGGGTCAGATGAAGCCCTCGGAGGGAGTGAGCACATTCATAACATCACCATTCTGCTCAGTCCTCTGAATTGAGCAGAGTGGCTCATGCCTGGCTGTGGGGTGCAGGGAGACAAGGCAGCTGGAAGAAGCCTGGTGTGCTCTCCCAAGAGATGAGGAGACAAGTTTTTGTAAGCGCTCCCGAGACTATTCTAGCTGGTGTCAGAGGTGAGCAATGATGTGGGGCCAACTGTGTGTTTATGGGTCAGAACCAGTTTTCCAGATGTGTGGCTTTCCTGCAAGTCATGTTTCAGGACCAGGTCCCTTTTGTCACCCGGGTCCCCTGGTCTGAGCCGCAGAAGGGCGGAAACAGGAGTTGTGTCCATGGGGCTGTAGAAGTCAGTCTAGCAGTGTGGTCGCCCTACCATATCCTGGCCCAGATGCAGCCGTGGGCTGCCCCCACCTTCAGGAGAGCTGGGGCTCAGGAGCGCGTGCCCAGAACAGGAGGGATGTGAGCATCAGCCTGTCTTCTGTGGGCCAGGAGCTGCCGAGAGGCCTGGGAAGAGGCTCAGTGATGAGCATCAGTGTTTGGTTGGCTCATGGCAGTGAGAGGGGCCTGTGAGGCCAGGCCGAGGACACCTGTGGAGGCCACGCCAGCAGGATCTCTGGAGAACTGGATATGTTGATGTGTGAGAGGAAGAGGGGGCTGAGCGTGGACAGCCCTGCGTCCCCAGCCTCTCGGGCCTGGTAGGGGCTTATTAAAGACCCACAGAAAGAATGGATGCCTCAGAGACAGTTCCTACAGAAACAGCCGCCACAGGAGCAGGGACAGGAAACAGCTCAACATGGCACGGGAGACACTTGATTGACACTCCCAAACTAGGCTCCCGGCTCCTTCTGCCACAGAGCTCTCCCCATCTACAGCAATTACTATAAACTCAAAAGAGTAGTTCAGTTCAGTCGCTCAGTCGTGTCCGACTCTGCAACCCCATGCACCGCAGCACACCAGGCCTCCCTGTCCATCACCAACTCCCACAGTTTACCCAAACCCATGTCCATCGAATCGGTGATGCCATGCAACCATCTCACCCTCTGTCGTCCCCTTCTTCTGCGTCCAATCTTTCCCAGCATCAGGGTCTTTTCAAATGAGTCAGCTCTTCGCATCAGATGGCCAAAGTATTGGAGTTTCAACTTCAAACTGAGTCTTATTAGTAGAACTATGAGCTCCGTGATCAGNTTCCCAGCATCAGGGTCTTTTCAAATGAGTCAGCTCTTCGCATCAGATGGCCAAAGTATTGGAGTTTCAACTTCAAACTGAGTCTTATTAGTAGAACTATGAGCTCCGTGATCAGCTGGGAGAGTGTCTCTGGGTGCGGGAGAAGAGATTGCTGTCACATCCTAGGTGGCTCCCCTGGAATGGGCATTCAGACACAAACCCAGCAGCAGACTGCCTTTGAAGGAGTCGGCTGCACACAAAGCGCCCGTTTGGCCTTCCGTTCGTTTCACCGCACGTGATTAGGACACTTACGCTGACACTGGACAAAGGCGTGGTATCGCCTCTGAGCCTTTGCTGTCCCCGTAACGGTGTCAGTCACATCTGTCGGCATGGGTCTGGTGGGACGCCATTCTGTGTCCTCACAGTATGTTCTCCCGAGGCTAATACTTTACTCAGGTAACTGCCAAGATCACTGGAATAAAAAACCACATCCACACGAGTCTGCACGTGTTCTCCCCGCCACTGCCTCTTCCTCTTCTATCCTGCTCCCAGGTCACTCAAGATTTCATATCCCGCTCTCCTCCTGGCGCCCTGTTTGTGGCTCAGGGTGTTGGCAGCAGAGATGACCCCGATGGACAGCATCAGGGGCCCCCAGTATGAACGGGCTTCCTGTGAAGCCGGAGAAGCATCTCTGGGTGTCCTGTCGGCCACCCAGCGCAGTGATGCTGCCGAGCCCAAGGGACTGCCCGCGTCCCAGCTGCATTTGGGAAACCCGGGTCTGAGGTCAGCACCCTCGGGAGCACACGTCCTCAGGGGAGTCAGGCCTTGGTCTGCGGTGGTTTAGACTTTGCAGCCTTGAGGGTGAAATCGAGGTTAAGGGCCTGCACAGCAGCAGCCGGCCCTGGCGGGCGGGCGCCTTCCCGGGTGAGACGCCAGCTCCACTCTCGGCCTCACGTCGAGGGCTCAGCCGGCACAGGCGGCTGCTGCCGCACCTCGTCTTCTGCCCCCTCTCTGCCGGAGAGTCGGGACTAGCGGGGGAGCCCGGCTCAATCCTCCCCTGTAGCCTCAGGCGACGATCAGGTGTGCTGCTGCTTAGACGGGGACTGGGCACCCAGGGAGGCCAGGCTTGTCCCCGTGGGCATCTCCAGATACAGACAGCCCCAGCCCGTCACGTTTGGCTGGAGCTGGGAGGACGAAACAATACCAAGTCAGCATCAGAAGGGGAGCCACGCGCTGGCTCTAGCGCCGAGGCCTAGCTCTCGAGGCCTCACGTTGCTGGCTTTGCCTCGGTGCAGTGAATGGAACACTTCAGTGTGACTGAAGTGAGCCCATGGCTCCCTCTGCTATCAGGAAATCCCTAATACATGCTTACTGGAGAAGCTTCTGGGGTCTCCGCTCTGCCTCGTGACTGTGAGCCTCAACCCTGGATTGGGGCTCTCCTGCTCCACGTCCAGGTCTCAGGCCACAGGCACCATCCCCAGGCTCAGTCTCCCTGGCTGTAAAATGGGGTCAGTAACAGGCAGGAGGCCTGGATGAGGTCACTGGCGCACAGAAGCACATTTTAAGTGGTGCCTAGCACCCAGCAGTACTGTCTGGTGTTAGGAGTGTTGTTATTGTTACAAATGGAAATTTAAAAACAAGATTAGTCATCGGCGTGGAACCCTCCCTCCGCCACGTGTGACTCCAGGGCAGAGGCGGACTGTGTAGAGCGCAGCTCCCACGCCAGCCCTTGCACCTGTCTTCAGCCCGCCCTCCCGCCCAGCGGGGGTCTGGCCCAGGGCCTCCTGGCTGCAGCTGGAGGTGGGGCCGTGGCTGCCCGTGGCCCCTGGGGCCCCGCACAGTCCAGCAGCAGCAGGTGACGGCTGAACCCCTGACCTGGGCTGGGCAAGTGGAAAGTTTCACTTCCATGAACTCATGAGCCCCCGAGTCCTCGCACGGCAGGGTGGGTGCAAGGGTGAAGGTGGCAGTGTCAGGGGCCCTGCTCCCTCTGCTACCCACACTGCCCCCCAAGTCTGTTTTCATACGTGCGGCTTCACCACAGGTGTGGTTTACTCACGAGCAGGCCCTGCCGTTTAGAGAAACACCATGGAGTCTGAAGACCAGAGAGCCGGCCTCGCCGTGTGCGCAGCGGGACTGCATGGAGGGCCACGCTCAGGCCCCCGCTACTCCGCAAAGCAGAACTGCCCCATGGAGCAGCCGGAGCTGTAGGGTCGTGACGTCCAGCACAGGCTACGGGGACAGAGCTGATGGCAGCCGTCTGGGTCCCAGACAAGGAGGGCCTGGGGGCACCGGCTTGGGTGAGCTCTAAAGCGTGGGGCTCTCAGGTGCCGAGGGGCTGTGGGGGCAAGGGTGACTGTTCAGGGACGTGGCTCAGATCCCGGCCAGGCGGGTCAGGTGAGCTGCGAAGGCGGGGGCAGGCCACGAGCAGGGCCTGGCCTCTGCCAGCGCCTTTGGGCTCCCAAGCTTCCACGCGGCCACAGCACAGAAACGCCTGTCCAGCTGGCATTTGGCGGCAACCCAGGGGATGCAGGAACATCTGCGTGGGCAAGGCGATCAAAAGCTTGTTCCTCTGTTCCTTATATTCTATGACCTTGAAAGAAAAGTTAAAACATTCGCGACGCTCTTGACTGCTGAGAATGAACAACTCTTCCAAACTACCTTCTCAAACTTGAATGAAAACTTTAGTGTGTTCTTGCAGATATCACTCTTTTACCTCAGGCTTTGTAAATAAATTGGCTACAGCGATCTGTTGACTCAGAATTTGTACTGAATCATTCTGATAATCACCATTGGTTAACATACAGCACTCCTTGTTCTCCTGAGCAGACGAGTTATCACTGCCTCTAATTGACTGAATGTCCCGTCTTGCCATTAAACAAAACTGGAAAAATTGATCTCATTAAAATAGACTTCAAATGTGCGATCATTTATGAACTTACTTTTTTTCTCTCATTGACAGAGGTAGTTGAAATTTGAAAGTGCAAATGGATTTCTATAATTCAGTGGATCTTTAAAGTTCAAGGATTTCAAAATAATGAAACTCTTCCCCACGAATACACAGATATTTCTCTATGAATTTTGTTCTTTTGGCTTCAAATTGTAACACCAACTACACCTGAGTGCAAAGTCATCTTTAACATTACTTTTCCAAAGCTGGACTTTGCTTTACATTTGTGAACCTTTTCACTACATGTTAATACATTTCATTATATGCACTTTGAACCTCACATATGTCAGTTAAGTGAAACAATTTTTGTAAGTCAATACTATCATAAACAAATCTGCAAACAATCTCTCACAAAATGTGTTGGGTTTTTTTTTCTCCTTAATTCGTTCTTTCGCTTTAAAACACTTGGTTAAACTTCATTAGGCAGTCAGGCATCTTAAAATTCCACAGTGGTCTTCAGATTTTGTTTCTTCTCATAAGGATAAAACTAGATGGACCAGTGTGGCTTGGATTTTACTAATTCATCATTTAGATAGCACTTGTAGTGTGGGAATTAAAGCTACAGGAATATTTTGTTAATATACAGAGCTTCTTTCTATGATTAAAGCTGTGTACTCCTTGAACCTCAGGTTTCCAGAATGAACTCTTGGTTCTCAGCCTCCCATCTCCTCTGACTGCACCCTCAGGACTCGTGGTCGGACAGATGCAGGTGGGGTTTCCATCGACCTCATCTGTTTCAAACACTGCTTTTGATACCCATCCAGATACTTGTTACGGTACTGCCTTCAGGACAAATTATGTTCTTCCAAGAACTTCTCTTCAGAGGCTCTACTGGGGCTATCAATGATTACTAACGTCTGCACACAGAATCATCCATCTGCAATAGGAGCTTTTTGACTTGACAGTCATCTGGATCAGTCTTGTCTCCGCATTGTCAGATGTGAACCTCTCGAGAGCACGAAGGAGGCATCTCTTTGGTTCCCTTCGCCTCACTGCACCAAACATGCCGACTTCTGCTGACGCTGCTCAGTGGATGAGTCCGTCTCCAGCTCCTTAAATTCAGTTTGATAATCTTTGAACTAATCTCTTAAAATAGGCTTGTTTGCTGAGACGTGGATGGAGAGGAGGTGAGGCCCAGCACAGAGGGGTCAGAGAGGCTTCTCTAGCTAGTGAGAGTGAATGGGTGATGAGGCCACCAACAGAACAGAATCCTGACAGAAGCCAGCTGGAGATGGGAGAGAAAAAGTCCAGCTTATGATGTCAGTCTGAGCTGCTGCTGGGGTTAACAGATGGGAATATCCAGCAGGCATTAAGGAGATGAAAATAAAAAGACCACAGGATACATGTGATCTTCGACCACATCCGTTGGATATTGCACAAATATGTTACATGTACGTAAATTATTAGTATGTCATGTGCTGCACATTTGCTAAAAAAGCAAGACAGATTTTATCTGAGCTGCTGCAACAGGGGAGAGAAACCTCAGTATGGAACTGGGCACCGTGGAAACAAAACGCCTTTGGGCCGCACTGAGTCCTGTGCCCAGCAGCGCCCGTGTAAGCGACACACTCCTAGGGCCCAGCCCTGCCGCCTCTTACCCAAATGTCGTCCAGTCAGCACTGTAGCATCAAAGGCTGAAGACATTAGGAACAAGACGCAGATGGAGGAAGGGAGTTTTCATGCACACACAGGAGAGTGGGGGCTTGGAGGATGTGGACAGAGGGGTGGACCCCCCAACCTAGAACAGCGTTCCTGGGACAGAGGAGAAGGAGGTGCACACTCATGTCTGTCCAGGACAGTTTTGTAAACAAACTGAGGGGCAGGAGCTGTCACGGGAAGGCCCTTGTGTGTCCAAAAGCCGCAGTGGTACTGGAGCAGAGAGTGAAGCAGACGATGGCAGCACCGGAGTTAAGAATGCTTCTCTTCCAGGATGCTGATTCATCAGTATCTACTTTTCACACTCACACCTGTTGGAATCAGAGCTCTGGCTTTTGAATGGTGGGCTGTGAGAAGAAAACACTCTGCAGGAACGAGCCCAGCCATCCCCAGTGAGCAGCTCTGATGCCACCAAAGTCCCCCGAGATGGAGGCGGGGGCTCCTCAGGACTGAGCACCTCCCCGCACCGCATGCCCCAGGCCCCAGAGCAGCGCCCGGAGCCCACAGGTGCAGGAGGAGAGCTGCTGAGTAAGGGGGTGGGTGGTGCAGCAGAGAGTTAGACCCAGTTTACTGCTGATATTGCTGTCCTGTCAGCCTGTTCTGGAAACAGCCACACACATCTGCGTCTGTCTTTTAAGAAACATTTTATTGAAACAACACTACATACAGTGGCATGTTCTGTTCTGACAAATGCGTTCACTCAAGGAACCCACGTGGGTGACAGAAGGCATGTCTGCCACCCCAGAAGGTGCCTCTGTCCCTCCCCAGAGAGGCCTGGATGCCACCGGATTCCTCTTGTCACAGGCTTGGTTGAATTCTTCTGGGACTTCCTGTAAATTTGTCATACACTGTGTACTCTTTTCTCTCCGGCTTCTTCCACTCAGGATAATAATAGTTGAGATCCATCAATGTCACTGTGTGTCAGAAGTGAGCACCTCCGTCAGTGAGAAGTGTGCCCTGTTTTCACAGCCAGAGGGCCTCCACTATCCTGGGGACAGACTCAGGGCTCACTCTAGTTCTGATTCTGTGACAAAGCTTCTGTGAACATCCCCACGCAAGGCATTCTGTGGACATGTGTGTTCTCTCTCTCAGATGAATATCTGGAAGTGGAATTTTTGAGACACAGAGAAAATGTGTGCTTAACTTTTTAAAAAGTGTCAAATATTTCCCTAAACCATTCCATTTTACACTCCATTGGCCATATTTGAGAGTTATGGTCAAATCCTTGACAAGACTTGTCAGTCTTTTTAAGCTACTTGGCATTCTACTGAGTGGGCAGAAAGGTCTCACTGTGGTTTTAATTGCTTTTCCTTGATGATTAATGCCACTGAGCAATTTTTCCTTTCGTACTGCCATTCGTGTCTCTTCTTGAGGTGACTGTTCAATTACTCTGCCCATTTTTGGCTGCTTATCTCTTACAATAAATTATGTTAGTTCTTCATGGACATGAATTTGAGCAAACTCCGGGAGACAGTGGACACAGAGGAGTCTGGCATGGTGCAGTCCATGGGGTTGCAGAGTCAGACACGACTTAGCGACTGAACAACATAGTAATTCTTTATATCATGCAGACACTAGCTTTTAGTATGATATGTGTACTGTAAACATTCTTTCCCATTCTATGACTTGCTTATTGATTTTCCTAATGCTGTCTTTTAAAGATAAATGTTTTTCTCCATTCAGAGAGAAAAATGGTTAACTTAGTTATCTCACCTCCAAATTTTCAAATTATCAGTTCAGTTCAGTTCAGTCGCTCAGTCGTGTCTGACTCTTCGCGACCCCATGAATTGCAGCACGCCAGGCCTCCCTATCCATCACCAATTCCCAGAGTCCACTCAGACTCGCATCCATCGAGTCGGTGATGCCATCCAGCCATCTCATCCTCTGTCGTCCCCTTCTCCTCCTGCCCCCAACCCCTCCCAGCACCTCATATGGTTTCCTGTAAAACAACCAGAGCACGCTGCATGGATGCATTCCACATCTTTGAAAGAAACATGCCACTTTGCTTGTTTTGCAGTAGAAAGTAATCAGTGTGGTTTCACTTAGGAAGGTTTTCATTTTCATATTTTCTCACCTATCTGAGATGTGTTTCGGNATAAGAGACAGCTGCATGGATGCATTCCACATCTTTGAAAGAAACATGCCACTTTGCTTGTTTTGCAGTAGAAAGTAATCAGTGTGGTTTCACTTAGGAAGGTTTTCATTTTCATATTTTCTCACCTATCTGAGATGTGTTTCGGCTACCCAGGGCTTATTTACTATAGCTGGAATTTTACTTGATGCTCCCGGGGACTTGTCACAGCATCACGTGTGGCTCTCCAGATCCAAAAGCAAAGTTTTGATTCTTTAGTGGAAAGTTGATCATTTTCATGGTGGCTAGTAAATATCTGTAATCTACAAAAGCAGGGTCCTTCCTGGAGAAGACAAGGCTGCTGGACGTTTGCAGGCCGTCCCGTAAAGAAAGGCTGTGGCAGGGCAGGAGGACATCAGACAGGCGGCAACAGCAGCTTGAGAGTAGGGGTCAAGCCTGAGACACTCCCAGGAAGATGTGGGGACGCAGCCCGTGCGCGCAGACCAGGGGCTGAGCGCTACCGGCAAAACTGCGTCAGAGGACGGCGACACTGAGCCCACGGGAGACCAAGCTCCGAGTGTGGACGACGCCTTCACTGAGTCTTGTGTTTCAGCAAGAAAACTGTGCGACCTGCACACTCATTCTGTTACGTTTTTGTAATTTTCCTTTTCTTCCTGCCAGTAACTTGTTTTGTTATCCAGATGGGTAACTACAAATTTAGTACATAGTGATTCAACTTGGAGCTTCTCTCTATAAACAGTTGCTACTGAAATTCAAACGACATGTGACAGCTGCTAATGACCTCGGGGTCGTAGCCCGAGATGTGCCCACGGTGGCTTGCAGCCTGCAGGCACCCAGGTCACTGGGCGGATACCCCTGACCACTGCGCTCCCCGAGAAAGGGAGCAGACGTAGAGAAGAAGAGGTCACTTGGATGGTAAAAGTAACAATCTAGTGCCGATATAGCAAATACTGGTAATTTAATATGGTTCAGTCTAATAGGACCAGCACCAAGATTGCTACCTGATATCTGAAAAGCTATCCTTTCAAATGCTGAGTTGTCCGCACCCCATTTGAACCCCTCCTTCCAATTGAGGCATCTGTAGGTGTCAGCACGTCACACAGATTTCATCCTTTCCACTGTTTATCTGTCAACCACTTGCAAAACACTAATAGAACCTTTATTATGAAAACACCCAAGCACCTTCCTCCCAAAGTCCAAAATCCAAAGTCACTTTTACTAATGAAAAGGAATGCACTCCCACATCTGAAAAGAATGCCTTTAAACAGAATGTCATAAATGAGCAGAAACTGTTTATTCCAGAGTTTGTTTAGACCACCCCCTCTGCGGCAAGGCTTGGGTGGACCACAATCACATTCTTGCTTTGTTGTTTAGAAAGATATGGTATGCCAAAAGTTGTGCAAACCCATGACATATGCCACATAACATGAGTCATTTTATCTTTCAAATACCGAAAAGGAACCTTAATAGCTATTGTGAGCCAGTTCCAGCCTGTCAATAACCAGCACTGTGACTGGACCAGCCCTTGTGGTTCTCATTATGATTGCAAGACGCCCCTTAGCACTGCTATTGGGAAACTCGAAAACTAGAGGTTCATTACTTATAGGACCTGGAATTACATGGCACAGCTGGTGCCACACTGCAAGGTCAGGGCAGAGAGATGGACGGAAGGAGGGGGGAGAGAAGGGTCCTGTGAGGACATGCCTGTGGTCCTACCTTTACTGGGGCTCCGGCTGGGGACCTGGGGTTTTCCTGGGCTCCCTCTTTACCGGGGGATTTAAAACATAAAAGCAGGAATTTAAAATGCAGGAAGAGAGAATAAATCAAGTGGTCCAATGACCAGTCACTGAAACCAAACAAGGTCTTCCAAACAATGGCACCTCCGTGGGGGAGGTGGGCTGGCCCTTTTCCCAGGAAGCCTTCCTTGAGGCTGATGCCCATTTTGAGGTGAGAGTCTTGGCAATCGAAGCTGCAGTCAGGCACTTGCATTACAAAAAAGAAAAGTCCCACCTGTTAGGCTCAACCCACCCTGTAATGCCAAGTCATCAGAATCAACTGTGAGGATGGTGAGGATGAGACCACCCAGGCAGCTTATGCACGAGGTCGGGGGAGGGGCACTGCAGCTCAGAAAGCACGGATCTGAACAGGATTCTAGTCACAAACTCTGTAATAACCACACAGACAGGAGTCTGAAATTCGCTCTGTAACAACTGTGCCAAACTCGAAGTGTCCTGCAATAAAACAAAGTCAGCGAATTTGGGGGCCCAAGGGATCTGGTCTAAGATTCGGGCGACACTGTAGAACACTACTGTCTTGGCCACCTGCTGAAAGTGGGTTTGAACCTGCTCTGAGTTGGTGGGTCGTCTTACCCGCCTTGTCCTGAGAGTAGGTCAGTGCAGTCAGAGGTTGTGCCTTTCTCAGGAAGTGGCAAGGCAGGTGGGTTCCCCACACTGGGCCTACGTGGTGCACATATTTGCACAAGGTTTTTATTAATAAGTAATGCATTTTGAGTGAACTCTGGGAGTTGGTGGTGGACAGGGAGGCCTGGCGTGCTGCAGACCATGGGGTCGCAAAGAGTCAGACACGACTGAGCAACTGAACCGAACTGAACTGAAGTGCTTCCATGGAAACAAAGGACAAGCAGGCTTAGTGACTGGAGCAGACAGTGGTCCCACCTGTGGAGCTCTAAGGCCGCCAGTCAAGGCTTCTGGATGTTGGGTTTGAAGCATCTTCAGATGGAGTGAGGCAATCTGAGAGCTTCTGTTTGCAGCTTGAGTGTCTCTGGGATCCGTCTGAGTGACCTCACAGCAACAGGCACGGAGCTGCTGTGATTTCTCTAGGTTTATATCAAAGTACCCAACTTTAGCTTACATGGCTTCAGGAAAAGGGCATTTTCGTTCTTAACGATTCCAAGTCAGAGGGTGGGAGACAAATTGGGAATATTAGTTTGGAGAGCTGAGGCCTGAGATTAGAGGAAAGAGGGAAAATTTTGGATCTAGTCCAGTTTACAGGTCCAAAACCAAAACCTCAAATACAATTAACAGAACTAGAATCTGATATCTACAACTGTACAGTAAACTTTCTACAGAAACATTTTTCCTATGATTATCCCCATTTCTATTGAAGAAAACATAGTAAGACTAATTTGTTTACAAATTAAATGTAGTTTCAATAAATTGGCTTGATTATTTACATAAGTGCAGCTGACCGTTTCGGTTCTTTAAGTTTGCAGAATCTTCTCACAAGGAATCTCAGATTGGACTTAAAGCCTCTGGAGGCTGGAAGCCAAGTCAAGAATTTATCATTAGACTTTGTCTGTGATGCTTACAGATCTGGGTTAATTCCTCTCTTCTCAAGGTCCCCAAAATATCCTGAACTTCGTACCTGGCCAGAAGTGACCTCCCTTATTCACCTGGTAAGGCTCCCAGGAACCAGTAAACAAACTGTCAGGCTGGATTTTGCAAACTGTCTGGTCATATCTGAGTCTGCACACATTCTCAATACTTTAGACAAAGTTCTGGTAATTAAACAACATTTCCAGTTGTGCCCTGTTATAAGAGGAACGGGCTTCCCAGGTGGCCCTAATGGTAGAGAACCCACCTGCCCATGCAGGAGACGTAAGAGATTGAGGGTTCAGTCCCTGGGGCAGGAAGATCCCCCGGAAGAGGAAACAGCAACCCACTGCAGCGTCTTTGCCTGGAGAATCCCAGGGGCAGAGGAGCCCAGCAGGCCAGTCCACGGTATCACAGAGGGCCGGACACAGCTGCAGTGACTTAGCGCACAGAGATTCTTACTCAACTCGACTATCCTGCCATAAAAATAAGAATAGTGAGAGTTTTCTAATTCTAGGGGGATCAGGTAGAGAGGAAAAAAGATAAAGTTTCAGCTTTGTTCACAAAGTTATACTTTACCAAATCGTTGGTTATAAGTCATAGTTAAGAGATTTCTTTAAATATGGAAACATCAAAAGATTAAAGAATCAAAAATTTTCAAACAAAAGTCACAAAATTATAATTACCCTCATTAGTTCATCCACTCCTATGTAAGTAATTCTTGACATTGTCACCCTTCCATCTGACATGGCCATTATTATTCCAGCAGCAGCTTTCCAAATTTACTTTGTCCTACATTTTCCCTTGATAAATCTCCATGTCAGTGTTTTTCTTAAAGATATTATTTAGCTGTTATTCACATTAAATAATTTTAAATGTATTTTTCTTAAAGTCATTTGATATAACTGCAATCAGGACTTTTGGAAAAATTTATATAAAAATGAAAGCAATATATAACAGAAACTAACACTTAATATAAAAAGTCATACACAAAACTGGCATGCTAAAAACAATAGAATCTGGTGCACTGTTGGTGGGAATGCACAATGCTTTGAGGTTCCTAAAAAAATTAGACGAGAATTACCACATGATCCAGCAACTCCACCTCCAGGTGTTTATCCAAAAGAATTGGAAGCAATATCTTAAATAGCCACTTGGAAGCCAGTGTTCATAGCAGGGTGGCTCACAGCAGCTGAAGCGTGGAAGCAGCCCTCCTGTCCATCGGCGGATGAACAAACAAGGCAAATATGGTCCTTCCATGCAACGGAACAGGAGCACTCAGCCTTACAACGGACGAAAATCCTGACGCCTGCGACAGCACGGAGGGACCCTGAGCTCAACATGCTCAGTCACGGAGGGACACATGCCGCCTGATTCTACTCACACAGGTCCCTGGAGGAGTCACGTCACGGTCGAATGACAGGAATTGGAATGGTGGGTGCCAGAGCCGGGAGTGGCAGGAGTCAGGGTTTCACGGAGACAGGATGTCAGTTTTGCAAGAGAAGCTCGGGGTGGACGCTGGTGGCAGCTGCAGGGCAGCGAGACTGCAGCTCACACAGTGGACTGTGCGCGCGAAGGTAAGGCCAGCGACTCCCGCTCACTGGACAGTTCATCAGAATTAAGGATGATACAAAAAGTTAAAATTTTAAATGACGTAGTTGAAATTAAGAATATTAGACAAGATTCCATGAGCTCACTTGCCCATAGACTGCGTCACTTACTTATTTTAAACTAGTTTTAAGGTAATTTTATAACAAAGAAGAACAATGTAGTTACTATGAATGGATTAAAAGGTCTGGATAGCTCTGAATGTTTGAAAAATTAAAATTGCTTATTCTAAAATTTTGCTCCCTGGAAACTGCAAGAAGAAACGTGTATATCTCTGGTCAATAAAACTGCAGTAGGAGCCCAGGAAATCAGCCCCAGGTGTTTCTGAGGAGCAGGGGCAGTCAGTCTACGGGGAGCAGGGGGCGTGGGGTGTGCAGGGGGCTAGCGGGTTCCTGGCGGGATGGGGAACACTAGAGCTTCCTGGGGCATTTCCCCATGGACGGCCCCCAATGTTGTTGGGCCTTGTATCTGGAAGAGTTCTAGAAGCATCCTGATTCTTCTGGGGCCCAAGAAAGGCTTGGTTCTGGTGTCTCTGGAGGCAGGTACATCTCTGAGGAATTGTGTGAGGGTGACTGGACGCTGTCCCCGCTGGACAGTCCTCTGGTGGTGGGGGGAGCCCAGAAGCCAAGGGGTGTGTGAGGGTGGAAGCCCCAGCAGAGGCTGGCTCCCCCAGCTAAGCTGGGGAGCATCCACCAGAAGGCCAGGGCTAGGGCTCAGGACCAGCACGGCTGCGTTCCCACCAGCCCAGTGAAGTCTCCCGCTCCCCCTTGGCACCTGACTCTCTGTCCCTCTGTCCCTCTCTCACCCTCCTCTCTCTGCAAAGACTAAATTATGAAAGAAATACTAGCTTATTTTTTATTGAAGAACATTCTATTTTAACTTGACCAAATTCTGTGCAGAAGTGCTGGATGCTATTTCCACTTTCCCAGGGCAGGGAATCCCCAGCCAGGAGTGCGCGGGCTGCAGCTGTGAGGGTGGCTCAGACGGGCGGGTGGTGCAGACACTGCTGGCGTCTCTCAGGACGAGGACCCAGACTCAGGCCACGCTCTGGCCCAGGCGGTGCCCAGCCCGTGGGTCAGCATCAGTGGGCCTGAAACAGCTGAAGCTTGCCGTCCAAGGTGGCTGTGACGAGCTGCGATGGAAATAAAACACGCATGGCTTCCATCCCCTTTCACTGCATGAGAAGCCTGCGGGAGAATCAGCGCATGGCGGACGCTTTCCTTATTGACATTTTATAGACCACAGAGCAAAAGCGTCCATGTGTACAGCACGGTCTGTGCTGTCGCTTGATTAGTCCAAACTACATTCCGGGGCCATTCCAACACTTGTGAGAGCTGCGGTCAGAGTTAGTCCGTCTACACTACCCAGAGGACACAGGGTGTCCGGCTCGATGTCCCATGGTCCCAACCAACCACAGAGCTCAGGGACCAGAGGCATCTGGTGAGTGGCCTGAGGTCACTGGCAGGAGGCGGCCCGTGGAGGGGACCAGGACTCCATGGGCCCGTGCCCCAGGCCTCACCCATGCCTGCCTGGCAGGGGCAGGAGGCTGGCTCAGGACCCAGAGCCGGGCGCCCGGCTGCCCCCCAACCCTGCTCCTCCCTGGGGCTGTTTCCAGGGACAAATTCAGCAGAGGCCAGCCAGCCTTCTGCCCCATGCCCGTGGGCTCCAGCTGCCCACAGACCAGGGTCAGGGTGGTGGGTAACAACACAGCCGAGGCTCAAGTCCGGGGTCAGGGCGCAGCTCGGCTCTGCTGAGGCCACTTCCCATCTGGCCACCAGGGCGCTCACCATGTGCTCACGTGCCCTTCCACCCCTCCTGCGCCTGGAGGCTCTCTTCCTCCTAGGAGGCCACCCCCACGGGGGCGGACCCCATCCTGGGGCTCATTCAGCTCTCCCCACAAATTCAGCCACAGCCGGGGCAGGGCTTTACCACATGAACTTGGCGGGGCGTGGCGGGGGGAGAGCAGGGCACAGGGGTGGTCCCACCCCCCCACACCCCCGCCTGCTC
>SJYX01002530.1:233801-247348 GCA_006410675.1 Oreotragus oreotragus
CCCCCGCCTGCTCCCCACCCCGCCCGCGCCCGCTCTCCCCCGCCTGCTCTCCACTTTCCTTCTCCCGACTCTGCGTCCACCCAGCCTGAGCTCGTGCGGAAACGACTGCTATGCTCTGACCGAACCTTGGCCCGTGCCCACATGGTCAGAACCAAGAAGAACTTGGATCAGACCGTGCGGGGCCCCGAGCTTCACCAAGAGCACCACCGGGCGCTGGAGCCCAGTCTCACCGGGACAGCGGTGTGCCCTTTCCCAGGCGATTCTAGCAACAGGTAAATGTGGGGGCCAAACACACAAGCCGGGGTCCCTGCAGAGCCTGAGCGGGGTCCCTGCCAGCCGAGAACCCATGCCCGCTCCACGTGGCGCCGTGAGTCCAGGTCACAAGGCTGCGCAGAGGCCCCGGGCCCCTCCCTAGCTCACGGACCCCTCCCGAGCCCACAGCCCCCCATCCAGAGCTCACAGCCTCCTCTCCCGAGGCCCTGGCTGGCTTCCATGTTCTCATCACACCAGCAGAGGCTCATCCCAGACCCCCAGCTGTCTCTTTTCCCCAAAGAAAGTGGATTTTGGTTTTTTGAACAATACAGTGCGGGGGGGCTTCCCTGGTGGTCTAGAGGCTAAGCCTGCACTCTCAACAGGAGGCCCCAGGCTCGATCCCTGTTCAGGGAATAGATCCCACACGCTCCAACCAAAGATCTGCAGTGTCACGACTAGGACCAGCGCAGCCTAAATAAATACATACTCTGAAAATGACACGGGGATGGGACTGCTTTCATCAGCCTGATTAGAGGAGAAATGAGTGGAGGGGTTTCCGTGGAAAGGCTGGGGAGGCGCTGTGGGTCCATAGCTTGAATATTCTGTCAGTGGAAGCAGATCTCCATGGCAGGGGCCAGAGGAACCTGAACAGGTGGGCGCTTCTGAACCTGCTGGGTGGGCGCCCCCTTTTCCAAGTCCCTTTGCAGAAAACTGTGCTAACGCTAGCAACCCCTGCCTCGTGCAGCCAGCGGCCACTCCCATATGCACCGTGCACAGGCCTGCAGCCCTGGCATTCCTAGGTGCCCCGCAGTGGCCTTGAATCTGCACTGAAATTCTATACTTAAGGCCACCTGGATTTCACAATGTAACTTCAAATCCGACGCAGGCACACTTGTCCTGCTGTGACACCCATCTGTCTCAAGCGAGATAAAACCTGGATCAGCCCTGGAGCCTTCTCTTCATTCACACACAAGCTGAGCGCCTCACTGTGGCCGCCTCTGCCCCAGGAGGCGCCGCTGTGCTGGGGTGGTCCTGACCACGCCCCCTGCAACCAGGCCACCTGGGCCTCAGCTCCGGCCTCATGTGTCCCCCCTCCTTCTAGTCCTTCTTCCTGAGTTAGCACGTTACGCCCTTCAGTATTACGGTCAAGAATTTGAACAACTCCACCAGCCATCTCAAGGTCAAGTTGACTTAGATCTTGGCTGCAGTATTCCTTGTGTTTACAGCCGTATTAACAATGTCCACTGTGGTGGGGCAGACGGGCCTTCAGAGTTCCCACAGTCACATGGGATGCGGAAATTACACAAAAACCCTGATACCCCGGCCCTGGGACCAGAGGTGCTTTGGAGATGGTGCTGTGACCCAGCCCCAGGGGTCCTGAGCAGACTGGAGCCGAGAATCAAATGGAGGCCCACCGGCAGGGCCTTGACCCCCTCCTTACAAATGCCCCATCTCAGCCAGGTCAGGACTTAAAGCACTGAACACTGAATGGTGTACGAACTACCAAAATTGGATTCTCACGGTCTGGAGGCTGGAAGACCACGGCCTGGTGAGTGTAACAACCTGCACTGATGCAGTCAGTCAGATCTGGGCTGTGAACTGCTCTAGAGGGACAACTTAGCTCTGCTGCTGCTGCTGCTAAGTCACTTCAGTCGTGTCCAACTCTGTGTGACCCCATAGACGGCATCCCACCAGGCTCTCCCATCCCTGGGATTCTCCAGGCAAGAACACTGGAGTGGGGTGCCATTTCCTTCTCCAATGCATGAGAGAGAAAAGTGAAAGTGAAGTTGCTCAGTCTGTCCGACTGTTAGCGACCCCATGGACTGCAGCCCACCAGGCTACTCCGTCCATGGGATTCTCCAGGCAAGAGTACTGGGGTGGGGTGCCA
This sequence comes from Oreotragus oreotragus, assembly GCA_006410675.1. Classification (NCBI taxonomy): domain Eukaryota; kingdom Metazoa; phylum Chordata; class Mammalia; order Artiodactyla; family Bovidae; genus Oreotragus; species Oreotragus oreotragus. The sequence continues at coordinate 235,942 of SJYX01002530.1, forward strand.
TTGCCTTCCCCGAACTTAGCTCTTACTTCAAATAAAAAGCTAAAAGAGAAATCTCACATTGGGGCAGAATTGCTCTCGTTCACAAATCCCCAAATAAATTTATGCTCATGAGCATCTGTTAAGTTTATTTTAAAATTTCTCTTGAATTGGATTATATCAGAGACAATGGGAAGCCACACATATCTGGGATTAAAAAAAAAAAAAAAATTCAGTCTGCAAAACATGGCTACAAATCTCATACCAATAACATCTTAGAAACCGTCCATGGGATTCTCCAGGCAAGAGTACTGGGGTGGGGTGCCATTGCCTTCCCCGAACTTAGCTCTTACTTCAAATAAAAAGCTAAAAGAGAAATCTCACATTGGGGCAGAATTGCTCTCGTTCACAAATCCCCAAATAAATTTATGCTCATGAGCATCTGTTAAGTTTATTTTAAAATTTCTCTTGAATTGGATTATATCAGAGACAATGGGAAGCCACACATATCTGGGATTAAAAAAAAAAAAAAAATTCAGTCTGCAAAACATGGCTACAAATCTCATACCAATAACATCTTAGAACATTAACAATCCTTTCTTAGAACTTAACATTAACATTAATCCTTTCTTAGAATCCTTAACATTAACAATCCTTTCTTAGAACTGATCTTGAAACCATATAAACAGTTTTCAGGTAGCACTGCTGTTTCCAGACTCTTGAACCATTAAGAAAAGGGAAAAGCAACAAAATCCAGTGGATAAATGTACGAGATCGTAATCACCTGAATGTCGTTCAGATGTGGCAGGAATTAAGCTCTGAGTGTCTTTTTCCAGGAGTCATGGTGAAAGATGGACCGTAAAGAAGGCTGAGCACTGAAAAACTGATGCTTTCAAACTGTGGTGCTGGAGAAGACTCTTGAGAGTCCCTTGGACTGCAACATCAAACGTGTCCATCCTAAAAGAAATCAACCCTGAATATTCATTGGAAGGACTGATGCTGAAGCTGAAGCTCCAATACTTTGGCCACCTGATGAGAAGAGCTGACTCATCTGAGAAGACCCTGATGCTGGGAAAGACTGAAGGCAGGAGGCGAAGGGGAGGACAGAGGGTGAGATGGTTGGATCGCATCACCAACTCGATGGACATGAGTTTGCGCAAACTCTGGGAGATAGTGAAGGACGGGGAGGCCTGGCGTGCTGCAGCCCATGGAGTTGCAAAGAGTCAGACAGGACTGAGTGACTGAACAACCTCTGAATGTCAGGTCTGCCTTGCACGTGGAACATATGCCTGCACCGGTCCCTCTGGAGCAAGGTGCCATCAGGGGCCGAAGAGAAAAGAGGTGGCAGGGTGGGTGTGGGGCCTCATGGAAAGCAGAGCCGCAGGAGGACAGTGCCTGACTGAGCTCCAGAGGACGCATTTTAAAAGACGTGCGAGCATGAGATGAGTCCCTTTGAAGCCTAGGGGCAAAGTGCAACCCCGAATCAGGGAAAGGAAAACACTCCTGATTTATCTGCAAGTAAGACTGGAAAGCGGCAGTGAGAACACAGGGGGGACACGGATGGCTCTTCCGGTTGCCGGGACAGAAGCCCAACTCGGACCAGCTCAACAGAAAGGCATCCTGTCCTGTGTTATGGGATGTCTGATTTTACCTGAAGCAGGGGTTTGATTCCACCAGCGTGTGTTGCAAACCCTTGGGCAGTTAGTGTGAAGGTTGTAACAAGTCTGAGGTTCTCCCACAATGCAGGAAAACATATAGTCGAGCAGGCAAGAAAATAAGGGCAAAAATGAAAAAAAGACAGACAGTCAGGGTGGTAAGTTCATGAGGCACACGCTGTCAGCCTCAGGAAATCGCTGGTTCTGGTTTTAGAAGGTGAGGGACTTGGGCTTTACCGGTCATGGATGCAGAAGGCAAGGGCTTGGGATCTCGGGAAGGGAGCTGGGACCGAGGACGCTGAGTGAGATGTGGACCAGAAAGACCACACATATGCCCGTGGAGACAAGCCTATCTTAGCTTGAGGTGAGGAAGTTGCCTCGCAAATCCCTAACCACAGGACTGCTCTTGCAGTTTTAGCTTATGATACCTGACACAGGACGTCCAAGTGAAGACGCTTACAAAAAAAAATGTGGTCTTGGCTGGGAAGACCCAGAGCACTCCTCAGGGCAAACCAAGACCCTTCAACCATTCCTTTAACTGAAGTCATGCAAGACCCTCAAGATGAACTGTGATCAAGGTCACCTTTGAAGGTTTCCTGCCAAGTAGCATTGGTGGACACAGTAACCCTCAGAAATGGGCACAAAGACTTTAGACAACACAGTCACATCATACACAGTCTTTAAATCAATGTGTTTAAAATGAAACCTAATAAGGGTGTAAGGTGCTGTAGTAAAGAATGGAAAGATCAAAAAGAGCCAAAGTGAAACCAGAAATAACAGTAGTCACTGATGAGTTAGAGCTGGTGAGCTCAGTCCAGCTCAGTTCAGTCGCTCAGTCGTGTCCGACTCTTTTCGACCCCATGGGCTGCAGCACACCAGGCCTCCCTGTCCATCACTGAATCCCGGAGTTCACCCAAACCCATGTCCATTGAGTCGCTGATGCCATCCAGCCATCTCATCCTCTGTCGTCCCCTTATCCTTCTGCCCCCAATCCTTCCCAGCATCAGAGTCTTTTCAAATGACTCAACTCTTCACATCAGGTGGCCAAAGTATTGCAGTCTCAGCTTCAGCATCAGTCCTTTCAATGAACATCCAGGACTGATCTCCTTTAGGATGGACTGGTTGGATCTCCTTGCAGTCCAAGGGACTCTCAAGAGTCTTCTCCAACAGCACAGTTCAAAAGCATCAGTTCTTTGGTGCTCAGTCCAACTCTCACATCCATGCAATTAGGATGGGGTGAGGCAAAACCAAGAACACCAAAACACAGGGACTGTGAGATGCAGCTGGAATCAAGCTTCACTGTTTCATGTATTACTCACTGTTAAGTATTACTGTCAGCTCCTCCTCCTAAGTCACTTCAGTTGTGTCCGACTCTGTGCGGCCCCATAGAAGGCAGCCCGCCAGGCTCCCCCGTCCCTGGGATTCTCAAGGCAATCACACTGGAGTGGGTTGCCATTTCCTTCTCCAATGCATGAAAGTGAAAAGTAAAAGTGAAGTTGCTCAGACCCTCAGTGACCCCATGGACTGCAGCCCACCAGGCTCCTCCATCTATGGGATTCTCCAGGCAAGAGGACTGGAGTGGGGTGCCATCGCCTTCTATTGGTCATTTTGTCATGGTGTTCATCACTGAAAATAACTTTTAACTTTGATGAAAATAAATTCATCAAAATTTTTTGTCTACTGTTTTATACTTTCCAGGTTTCGTTTTAAAAGTCTTTCCCAAGCATAGGTCACAATGCCCTTTTCCTATAATTTACTGTACTGACTTATAGTTTTACCTTTCAAATTTAAATAGTTACGTCATTAGATGTATGCATGTTTAAATAAAAAGAGCTTAATTTTTCTCAAAATTGCCAGTTTTTCCTTAAACATTGTACCAAATAATCTACCTTTCCCCACAGTTCTGTGGTGTCATATTTAATATAAGTTCCTAAGTATCTCTGAAATTTCTTATATATTCCTCAGGCTTTATTTCAGTTTTTGAGCCAATATCACATTGTTATCATTTTTATGGTTTTGAAGTATTTCTCATTATCTAAGGGAAAATATGAAGTTGACTTAGCCTTTTATGTATCTTTTTTCCCCAATATATGTGTTTTGGAATAAGATCATTGAATGGTACTGGAATTTTGATTGAGACTTCAATAAACTGATAAATTAGTGAAGAATTGGCAACCTTATAATCTTAGGCTGTAACTTAAATTATGGCAGGATATAAAATGCTATTTAGATCTTCTATGCAGTTTGTTAGCATTTCTGAATTTTTCCTATGATCTTTTTGTGTGTGATTAAGCTCACAGATATTTTCAAGTGTTATCTGCTAAAAAAGGAAATCGTATTTATGTTTTGTTAGTTATTATCGGTGTATTGACCGATGTTACTAGTTATTACATTTAATAACCATGAAAACTCATATTAGTGCGAACAGCTTACTGGTCCTACTGTATTAGTTTTTCCAGTTAAGTGAATGAAATAATCTGCAAATACAAGACTCTCTCTTCTTTCGAGCCCTTTCACGCTCATTTGTTTGCCTTTCCTTGTTTCATGAGCCGCGGTCTCCAATATTGTGTTAGAAGTTGTTGGACTGGTTGCTCTTGCTTGCCGTGGGCGCCATCATCAAGAGAATGCTTCCAAACTCTGTCCCTTACGTTTAGTATTTGCTCTGAGTTTTGCCAAATAACCTATACCATTCTTACATTGCTAGAGTTCCTTTTAATCTTAAACAGTAGTGGGTATAAATGTTCTTTCTGCATCTACTGAGACAATACAAAATATTTTCTCTTATTCAAGTAGTGAATTAAGACCTTAGACCTTCTAATGGGGAACCAATCTTGCATTTGGGGATAATTCTAATCAAGAAGTATTTTTAAGTTCACAGTGGAATTCAGTGGGTTATGTTTTATTAAGTGTTCACGTAGATTTTCTCATAACTGAAATGGGTCCATAATCACTTTTTGTTTTATATTCAGCTGGGGATAAAATAATAAATACCCTACTTTCACTGTGAACCAAGTGGAATTCTTACACATTCATAGCTGCTGGGAATGCCAGACTGCATAGTCATGTTGAAAATGGTTTCTTACAAAGTAAGACATACATTTAATATATGACCCAGAAATCTCAGATGAAAGTATGGGTCCTAAAGGGGATCAGTCCTGGGTGCTCAATGGAGGGACTGATGCTGAAGCTGAAGTATGGATCCATAAAAAGGAGACCAGTCCTGGGTGCTCATTGGAAGGACTGATGCTGAAGCTGAAGTATGGATCCATCCTAAGAGAGATCAGTCCTGGGTGTTCATTGGAAGGACCGATGCCAAAGCTGAAACTCCAATACTTTGGCCACCTGATATGAAGAGCTGACTCACTGGAAAAGACCCTGATGTTGGGAAAGATTGAGGGCAGGAGGAGAAGGGGACGACAGAGGATGAGATGGCTGGATGGCATCACTGACTCAATGGACACGGGTCTGGGTGAACTCCAGGAGATGGTGATGGGCAGGGAGGCCTGGTGTGCTGCGGTTCACGAGGTCACAAAGAGTCAGACTCAACTGAGCGACTGAATTGAACTGAAGAAAAATAAAAATATATGCTGGCCCAAAGAGCTGTTCATGAATGTTTCTGTAGCTATATTCATAATAGACTAAAACTCAACCAAAATATCCACAACTGGTGAATGCGTATACAAACTGTGATAACCATACAATGGAGCTAACTGCTAGCAGGTGTAACAATATGAAAATGTCTCAAAAGGCATTAGGCTAAGTAGAAGAATCCATACACTCACCACACATTGCGCTATTCAATTTATTTTACTTCCCGAAGAGACACGTAGGGACAGAAATTAGAGGCCAGGATGGGAAGGGGGCGCTGACTGCAAAGGGGCTCCGGAGACTTGAGTGGGAGGAATGTTATGCAACACCATGGGGTGGGATTTGGGGAGTGAGAGATCCTCTAGGTATTTTAATGCCTGAAACATTAAAGCAGACTTGCATCTCACCCTTATGTGCATACAGGGGAGCAGTCCTGCAAAGTGATTACCAACAACCAGCCGTGAAAGAAGTAGGGTGTCATTCTAGCAGCTGAAGACACAGGAAAAACAGGCCGGGGATCTAGTTTCCAAGGGCAGACGTGTGCTCACACTTGGCGCACACGTAACTGTGACGCTGCTTCTCACAGTGCAGGCTGCTGAGATGCTCAGTGTTTCTATTCATTGCTTTCCCCATAATCATGGCTGTCACAGAGCCTCCATGTGCCTGGTGTCTCCTGGGGCCATCACAGAGCCTCCATGTGCCTGATATCCCCTGGGGCCATCACAGAGCCTCCGTGTATCCCCTGGGGCCATCACAGAGCCTCCGTGCCTGATATCCCCTGGGGCCATCACAGAGCCTCCGTGTATCCCCTGGGGCCATCACAGAGCCTCCGTGCCTGATATCCCCTGGGGCCATCACAGAGCCTCCGTGTATCCCCTGGGGCCATCACAGAGCCTCCGTGCCTGATATCCCCTGGGGCCATCACAGAGCCTCCGTGTATCCCCTGGGGCCATCACAGAGCCTCCGTGCCTGATATCCCCTGGGGCCATCACAGAGCCTCCGTGTATCCCCTGGGGCCATCACAGAGCCTCCGTGCCTGATATCCCCTGGGGCCATCACAGAGCCTCCGTGTATCCCCTGGGGCCATCACAGAGCCTCCGTGCCTGATATCCCCTGGGGCCATCACAGAGCCTCCGTGTATCCCCTGGGGCCATCACAGAGCCTCCGTGCCTGATATCCCCTGGGGCCATCACAGAGCCTCCGTGTATCCCCTGGGGCCATCACAGAGCCTCCGTGCCTGATATCCCCTGGGGCCATCACAGAGCCTCCGTGTATCCCCTGGGGCCATCACAGAGCCTCCGTGCCTGATATCCCCTGGGGCCATCACAGAGCCTCCGTGTATCCCCTGGGGCCATCACAGAGCCTCCGTGCCTGATATCCCCTGGGGCCATCACAGAGCCTCCGTGTATCCCCTGGGGCCATCACAGAGCCTCCGTGCCTGATATCCCCTGGGGCCATCACAGAGCCTCCGTGCCTGATATCCCCTGGGGAGACAAGCTTTGCAATGGCTCCTTTTTGTCACTGTTCCCACAAACTCTGAGACTCGTTTCTTCATTCACCGAGAACCGTCTTCCACGTTTGTGACAAGTGGGGCAAATCGCACTGCCCTGCCTACATTTTATTGTGTAAACAGATATGAAAATAGCCGCTTTTCCCTAGACTCACATTTCTCTAGAAGCTTCACATTCTCCCTGTTCCCACACAGAGCACACAGCCCGTGGAGGGAGAAGGCGGCAGAGTTCGGTCTGGGTGCAGGCTGGGTCCGGCGGTGGGGCGTGACCCGGTGCTGTGCCCTCCTAGCGGGGCCACACACGCTCGCCTGCCTCGGCATTCCCGTCCAGGCAACAAGGTCATGCGTGCTAAGTTGCTCAGCTGAGTCCGGCTCTGTGCAACTCTATGGACTGTAGCCTACTAGGCTCCTCTGTCCATGGAATGCTCCAGGCAGGAATACTGGAGCAGATTGCCGTGCCCTGCTCCAGGGGATCGTCCCGACCCAAGGATCGAGCCCACATCTCTCCTGCATTAGCAGGCAGGTTCTTTACCACGAGTGCCACCTGGGAAGCCCAACGGGGACAAGGTTACAGAGTCCTGTCCGCCCTGCTGCTCTATCCATCACTGGGGATGAGAACAGCTTCCACGTCAGAGATGCTGAGAACCAGGTACGGCAAATTCTCTTGCTTTAGAATGTGAGTACCACTCCTCTGGGACAGCCAGGACTGTCTCCTACACTTTGGTTCAAATGTGAGAGGTGCTGTGGTGTGTACTGAGCTCCATGTGCAAGCTGAAGGGAAGCATTTCAGAGAGAGGGGGGCACCAGCCCGCAAGCAGCAGGCGAGGCCTGGTTGGATGTACACACTCAGTCCTCTGCTGACCCGTCAGAAGTCGGACGGGCCCTTCCGGCCTTCAGCTGCTGTGAGAGCTCTGATTACAGGGCCGACTTGCTTGTTGTGGGGGTGAACCCTGTGAGTGAGGTCCTCGGTTGACCTCCATTGACCTCAGTTGACTGGAACTAGGAGAAAGTGATTAACGAGAATAACCAAACGCAAGGCATAACCATCATGCCAATAAAATTCATGTTTCCAGCGTTCTTTTTTCCAGCCTAAAACACCAGCTCTTCATATATGGTCTGCCCGTGTGGTTATCTGCAAACCGTCCTTTCACTGGATGTATTTCCATAAATAAATAAATAAATCCCCAAACCCAGAGCATCCTTGCAAAAAGAGAAAAAAGAAAAATCGTCGCATTTCTTCTGAGCAACGAGCATGAGAAAGTCTCCATTTCGATCATGCTTCATAGGTTGGAGTTTTAAGGACAATTAATGAAAAACACCACAAAAGAAGCATGTTTAATCTAATTTGCTTAAAACTCTTAGATATGAAAATGGTTCTGACAGCTGAACCCTTTCACTCCCAGAGACCCAAGGTCTGAGCTCCTCAGAAAACCCGTCTCCACCTCCCCGCTGGAAGGGACGGGCGCAGGAACGCGGAGGCGGGGTGCACCTCCCAGGCCCTGTGACGCAGCCCGGGCGGGGGCGGGCGGCTCATTACCACCACACCCAGCAGCACAGACGCCAGGGGAGAGAGGCCCCAGCTCGCCGCTGGCGGGAGGAGAGGAGGCGTATCACCGTTCAGCCGTGGGCCCTGGGTCCCGGCCTAACTGAAGCCCGGGTGTGTCTGCGCCAGGATGAATCAGCCGCCAGGCCTTCCGGCGCGGCCGCTGTTTGTCTTGGGCTGAAGGGAGCCAGGAGGTGCTTGCTTACAAGCTCTGGGAAACCTTGCGGTAGACAAGGGGGCAGGTCTGAAATCTCCACAGAAAATTTAGTGCTCAGCCCCATCCATCAAAAGAAGAAATTTACAAATGACAACAGACTTTCAAATGTTCTCTGAAGCAGAATTTTAACATTATAGTCAACGATGTGCTGTCCAGTTACTGCAAATATGACAGCTTACAAGGAGAAAGGAGCAGTGCGCGGGTGCTCTGCTTACAGTCGATGAACGGCCTCTCCTTAGGGGGCAGCGTCGGTAATGGCTTTGATCTTTTCTAATCCATTATTAGAACCCCCTCATCCTATGATACTTCTGGACTTTCTCGGGTAGCCAGAACAGAACCAAAAGGAGGCCTCGCCAATTCTCTTCCCCTTTTTTAATCTTGTACAAAACCTTAGAGGCTAATGTAGAATAAAATTAAGACCACGGATGAAGCCACCTAAATGTCCACGGGCAGAGCAACGTGGCACACATATACGAAGGAACAGTCCTCAGCCATAATAAAGAATGAAATGATGCCATCTGCAGCAGCACGGAAGGACCTAGAATATCCACTTCATGCTAAGGGAAGCAAGCCAGACGGACAAGTATCGTATAGTATCACCTAGACATGCACGATAATGGGTGCACACTAACGTCTGTGAGACTTTAGTCTCTTTACTGATCAGGCAGTAAAGAATCTGCCTGCAATGCAGGAGACCTGGGTTCCATCCCTGGGTTGGGCAGATCCCCTGGAGAATGGAATGGCAACCCAGTCCAGGATTCTCACCTGGAGAATCCCATGGACAGAGGAGCCTGGCGGGCTGTAGTCCAGGGGTTTGCAAGAGTCAGACACGACTGAAGTGACTTAGCATAAAGGAGACACAAGGAGACACAGGTTCAATTCCTGGTCAGGAAGATCCCCTGGAGAGGAAGATGTCAACGCACCCCAGAATTCTTGCCTGGGAAATCCCATGGACAGAGGAGCCTGGCAGGCTGTAGTCCAGGGGTTTGCAAGAGTCAGACACGACTGAAGTGACTTAGCATAAAGGAGACACAAGGAGACACAAGGAGACACAGGTTCGACTCCTGGGTCAGGAAGATCCCCTGGAGAGGAAGACGTCAACGCACCCCAGAATTCTTGCCTGGAGAATCCCATGGACAGAGGAGCCTGGCAGGCCGCAGTCCAGGGGTTCGCAAGAATCAGACACGACTGAACGGCTAAGCCACCACCACCACTTGTGACGCGCGAGACACACACAGAGGCAGAGGCGCTAACAGCAGCTGCGTCTGTGTCAGTGCTTAACTTCCCCCACCCTCGCCTTCCGCAGGAGGCACTCCGGCAAACCGACCTGGTTTTGGAGCTTAAGGGACATCAATATCCTGACACTGTAAACTCCTGTACAGAAGACACTTTTATGCCCATATTATTTTTTGCGTTTCCCTCAGTCAAACCCTCCACAAATCCCCTGCCTCTGTTTCTGTTTATACATCATCCTTCATCTGGGCCACAGGATTTGGGAGGTGAAGGAAACCTCTAAAACACAAACTAGATTTTCCTGACACCCACACGAGGCATCTCCACCTGCTGTGAAGTTGCAGAGCTGGCTGGGGAAAAGGTCCCCCGCCTCACGGGCGAGCAGCTCCCCCAGGCCTCCGCAGGCGCTGCTGTGAAGCCCAGGACCCTAACTGGCTGGGAGACTGCAGCCCCAGCCGAATCCTCCAGCAGCATCTCCACACAGGAGCTGTGCTTCACAGAAGCAGTAGGTGCAAGGATTTCGTCTGGATTAAAGGCCTCAGACTGGCTCACATTTGAAAGTGCTGGCTTCAGGCCCTCTCGGCAGAGAACGGCTCGAGAGGGCACCCGCGACCCTTGCTGCCGCCCAGATGGCCACCGCTGTGTCACAGGCTTCAGGAAAGCAACTCCCCCAACGGAGCATCGCCCTCCGCGGTGAGTGACCGGCCTCTCCTGCGGGCGCGGCGCCCCGGCCAGATCGCGGCCGCCACAGTCGCCGTCCTGTCCGTCCAGGCCTCACGCAGGGCCGCTGGCTCTGGTCTCACTCCTGGTTGAGGAGCCCGGGTTGCCGGGGCGGGTCTGGGCGGTGGTTGCTGGAACCTCTGCCGGCGGCCCGCGGTGAGCCAGGGCCCAGCTCTCCGCAGGCTTGCAAGCTGTCATCTCGTTGCTTCTCCAGCGCCTCTAATCCAGGATAAACATTCCCACGTCCTTCCAGTTTGCCGAGGCCCACATGTGGAAAAGCTTTGTGGGCGTCCTCTGGCTTCTCCGGGTGAACGTTCCCGTAACTCAGCCCCAGCCCCGCGCAAATGGGAGGGCTCTGGCCCCGGGGAGCTCTGTGGACAGGTCTGCCTGGGGTGGCCTCGCCCAGATGGCGTGGTGCTGAACCGGGGGCCCAGGGACGAGTGCGTCCTGGACCGACCCCTCGCGGCCTTCCGAGACCAGCCTGGGGCAGGGTCCGCGAGCGTGGGGCATTCCACGGGACAGTCAGCGGCGGGACGTCCCCAGCCCAAGTGTCCTGGCGAGGATGGGACTCCAGCGGTCCGCCCTCCCACCCGAAGCGCCCCGGTATGGTTATTAGACCGAGTCTGACCCAGGAGCCAGGGGCTCCAGTGGGCCAGTGACAGCTTTCCCGTGATAGGCCAGGGACCCGCCGCTTTCCCCCGGGGGAGGCCCACCGGGAGGGGGGCTATTAATAGGTGGGTTTGGCTCCAAGACACTTTAGGGTCTGCAGAGCGAGGCCGAGAGGGGCGGAGCCTGCTTCTTGGGGTTGGCATGCAGGGTGTGGGGGGTTGATTGGGGGGGTCCTGGGTGTAAACGGGATTAGGGTGCCAAAGGGTCTGGGTGCAGAGGACCCGGATGTTCGGGGGTTCTGGGTGTGGGGGGGATGGGAGGCGTGTGGGGAGGAGGGGTCTGGGTGGTGTCTGGGC
>SJYX01002530.1:248917-270657 GCA_006410675.1 Oreotragus oreotragus
GTCTGGGTTGGGGGAGGAGGCTGCTCTGACGCTCAGGACGCAGGGCTCAGGGTGCTTCCTGCTTGGAAGGAAAGGGTCCAGAAGCTTCCGGAGCCCACCCGCGCGGGTGTGAGCCAGCGGCTCAACAGCCCATGCAGACCCCGGCCCGCGCACCCACCCCACATCCCACGCTTGCAGACGTGGCCACGCTGCGCCCCAGCCTCCCGCACAGAGGCACAGACTTGCTTCAAGACCCTGCAGTGCCGCCTTATCCGAGGTCTCCAGAGAAGCAGAACTCTCATGGGCCGGAAATCTCCAGAGAGAGGAGCCTGGTGACCTTGACCCGTCCAAACTTCCAATGACAGGGTCCAAGTTCAGAAGTGGAACTTCCAAGTGGATGATCAGCTTTATGGGCTGTTTCAAACTATCCCTACCATCACTGGCCACACACACACACAGAACTTACTGCTGCATAAAAATGTTGGACTGAGATAATTACTCACATATTTTTAGAAGTAGAGAATCTTCTGTCACAGAACCCAAGAATTCTGTTTTTGTTTTGAAAGAGAAAAAACTTACTGAACCAGAGTCTCTGGTAGGAGGTCCTGCTCCACAGCCCTGCACGCAGGTCCCAGCAAACGCGGAAAGAGGAGACTGCAAACCAAACTCGGGGCAGAGCAGTGGAGAGAGGGCAAAGGGAAGACCACCATGCCTCTCAACCAAAAACAAGTCTGTAAATTAAAATTATACACACATTTAAATTGAACCCTAAGGCAGAGAGTTGGATAACAGCTGGAAGATAAATGCATTCCAGATCAATTTGAAATAAATAAATAATAATGATAATTTAAATATGTATGCTTATAATCCACAAGCACTTCCCCGGTGGCTCAGATGATAAAGCGTCTGCCTACATTTCAAACTATCCCTACCATCACTGGCCACACACACACACAGAACTTACTGCTGCATAAAAATGTTGGACTGAGATAATTACTCACATATTTTTAGAAGTAGAGAATCTTCTGTCACAGAACCCAAGAATTCTGTTTTTGTTTTGAAAGAGAAAAAACTTACTGAACCAGAGTCTCTGGTAGGAGGTCCTGCTCCACAGCCCTGCACGCAGGTCCCAGCAAACGCGGAAAGAGGAGACTGCAAACCAAACTCGGGGCAGAGCAGTGGAGAGAGGGCAAAGGGAAGACCACCATGCCTCTCAACCAAAAACAAGTCTGTAAATTAAAATTATACACACATTTAAATTGAACCCTAAGGCAGAGAGTTGGATAACAGCTGGAAGATAAATGCATTCCAGATCAATTTGAAATAAATAAATAATAATGATAATTTAAATATGTATGCTTATAATCCACAAGCACTTCCCCGGTGGCTCAGATGATAAAGCGTCTGCCTACAATGCGGGAGGCCCGGGTTCAATCCCTGGGTTGGGAAGATCCTCTGGAGAAGGAAATGGCACCCCACTCCAGTACTCTTGCCTGGAAAATCCCATGGACGGAGGAGCCTGGTAAGCTACAGTCCATGGGGTCGCAAAGAGTCGGACACGACTGAGCGACTTTGCTTGCTTTGCTTATAACCCACAAAGAGATGAATGGGCAATAGCAAAATGAAAAGCAAGAGATCATTTTACAAATTGCAATGAAATATAAGAAGGTAGATATGCTAAGGAACATACTGCAAACTTAAAAATACTAGAAAAAAATGCAGAATACTGCCTGCTGAGACAAAACACATTTGAAAGAAGTTTATTAGATATACTATTAAAGAGCCATCCGAAATTCAGCTTAGAGAGGCCAGTTGATTTAAAACTACAAAAGATCAGTTAAGAGACATGGATGATACTTTAAGAGATTCAAAAACATATGCTGATGTATGGCAGAAATCAACATTACGGTGCAAAGCAATTCTCCTTCAGTTAAAAATAAGTAAATTTAAAAAATATGTCTGAGAGAATCCAGAGCAAACAATAAAGGCAATTTGAGAGAAACAATATTTAAGAGGTTAAAGGATGGCAAATCCCTTATCAGCAGCATTAGATATCAGGAAGCAATAATATATTCAAAGTGCTAATAATAAAATTAATATGTTAATACTATATCCATCTAAAAATGTATACCAAGCTAACCTATCATTTAAGAGTGATGGCAAAAATGAAGACATTTTCAGATATACAAAGACCAAGAGATATTATCGTTTCAATACCTCACTGAAAAAAATGATGTTATGAGAAACAGTCTTTCAGCAAGAGAAGGTAACCGAGAGGAAGAAACCAGATACAAGAAACAAACAGACACAGAAAGTGACCAGACTCTAGACAGTAACACAGCTCTTCACGCGACATCAGCCTCTTGAAGTCTTTTTTCTTGTCGATGTAGAAACAGAGCTATGGAGTAACCCCAGATTTTTTCATTAAACTGTATAACCAAGTATATAAATTACAATGTTAAGGGTAATAGTTAAAATAGGAACTACATTCTTCAGATTCCAACCAACACTGAGAAAAATATTTAAAAACCAAACTTGCAGAGGCAGAAAGGGAAACAAAAGAATCAAAGTCCAATATGAAAAACAGCAAAATTCACTTGTAAATGTTTTATATCAGTAGTCCAAAATATCATGAATGTAAATTCTCCAGTTAAAAGGCAGCAACTCTGAACTTAAGAAATTCAGCTAGAGAGACTGAAAGTAAACACGAGAAAATTATGCTACGTATATATAAACGACTATCAAGTTTGTTTAGTGCTGTTGGTGTAAAAGAAAGTTAGTTTAACTGCAAAAACCTAAGTAGGGAATAAAATTGAACGAAAAATAACAACACAAAGCAAAACCCTTGGGGGGATCACAAGCTTTACACTTTAACTGCACCAGATGCCGAACGCAGAACAAGACACTGGAGCGGCCCGTTACAAACCCACAGATCGAAGGCCAGCATAGGTAGGCTTTAGAAGATCTGAAAAGGAGCATCAGCTTTGACCCAAAAGATATGACACAGTAGATAGTAAACAGAATCCTGTACATGTAATTCATGCATGTTTTTTCCAGAAACACATGGACATCTTATGATAATTGATTGGGAAGCAGGTTACTGTGCCAGGGGCTAGGTCAATATCGTACAAATCATAACCTTTGGAAATGATTCATCAAAAATCACATTTGGAAACATTTAAAAAATGCATTCCTAAGTAATTCATTGACTACAAAGGAATTCGTTACAGAAAATTTGTAAATAATTAAAAATTAAAGAAGTACTTCATGTCAAAACTGAAACAAAACTGATGTTTGAGAGAAATCTGTAGCTTTAAATGCAAATGTTAAGAGAGAAAAAAGTCTGAAATAAATAAGTGAAAGATTCAACACCATAAGCAATAAGCTTAGAAAAGGACAAATGAATGACACTAAGTGTAGAAGGAAAGGAAAAAAGACAAGAGCAAAGACGAAAGCTAAGTTCAGGAACCCGAGTGAGGCCCAAGGCTGCTCCGCTGAAGTGACTAATGCTCCAGTGCCCTTGCCTGCGGCAGCCACACCTCGGACAAGGCAAGAGAGAGGCAGACAGCCCTGAGACAGCAGCAGACGCCCGGGGCCAGCTCAGGAGGATTCGCCCCTCTGCCTCGCGGTAGCTCCGTGACTCTCTCTCTGCAAAGCCCCACACTCAGCCCGAACTCAACACACCTCCTCTCCCACCAAGCCCACGAGAGTGACCACCACCTGTCTGCTCTCCGTTATGTCTGTGGTGTACAGCATGCGGGCTCCTGTGCCTTTAAAAGGAAAGCTTGCTAACAAGTGAGGCAAAATTCGTTCAAAATGGTCATAACAGATTATAAGTTCAGATATGGGGGCACTGGCAGGAAGTGTACTGACATGCAGAGTTATCATGAAATGCATCAAAAATCAGATGCGTGGATTAAGAGGAAGACAGATGGATAGTTATGTGATAAAGCAAATAATGGTAAAATATCAATCATAGAATCTAAACAGTGGGAATTCAACTGCTTCCTGCCAACTCTCTCAACTTTGATTATGTTAGAATAGGTTCATAATAACAGACAGCGTAGCAGCCTCTGTCTTTGATGAAGGTATCTGGTTACCCACTCTTAACATCCTCCTTTGATGAAAATCAATTATTTTAGGCTTAGGGTTTCCATAAAAGAAATGAAAACTTTATCTTCTACTTTCTGTGTAATTTCCCACAGATCCTCAGACGAGGTCTGTCCACACAGACAGTGTTACTTGGCTTCATTCATCACAATACTGCCCCGTGGGGTTCCATGTGACAACACCAGGCTAGTCGAGCAGATTGGCCCTTGGCAACAAACAGCGAGTCTATAAAACTGTGTCAACGTTAACTTTGTGAGTCAAGTTGCTGTGGGGTCTTCTTCAGGTCCCGATGAGCTCTAGTTAGTTAAAAACCACGAGCTCACAGTCAGAGTCTAGTGCCATTCATGGGGTCTCTCTGGAGGCAGGAGGAAGTTAACATTGAGTGACCTCCCAGTGAACCCGCAGCCCCCTGGATGAAACAGCAACCTACACGTTGGAGCAGCAGCGGTGAGAGCCTTGCCCGCAGCTGGGCACACACATCGCCCCCACAGGACGGGGCCGTTCACTTCACTTTAGCGGCTCGGTCGTGTCTGACTCTGCGACCCCATGGACTGCAGCACACCAGGCTTCCCTGTCCATCACCAACTCCCCGGAGCTTGCTCAAACTCATGTCCATCCATTCAAAGATGTCATCCAACCATCTCATCCTGTCGTCCCCTTCTCCTCTCGCCTTCCATCTTTCCCAGCATCAGGGTCTTTAGATGGGCTGCCTTTCGCGTCATGTGGCCAAAGTATTGAAGCTTCAGTATCAATCAACATTCAGGACTGATTCCCTTTAGGACTGACTGCTTTGATTTGCCTGCAGTCCAAGGGACTCTCAAGAGTCTTCTCCAGCACCACAGTTCAAAAGCATCAATTCTTCGGCTCTCAGCCTTCTTTGTGGTCCAACTCACATCCATACATGACTATGGGAAGAACCATAGCCTTGACTAGATGGACCTCTGTTGGCAAAGTAATGGCTCTGCTTTTTAATATGCTGTCTAGGTTGGTCATAGCTTTTCTTCCAAGGAATAGGCATCTTTTAATTTCACACTGCACTCACCATCTGCAGTGATTTTGGAACCCTCCCAAAATAGTCTCTCACTGTTTCCATTGTTTCCCCATCTACTTGTCATGAAGTGATGGGACTGGATGCCACCTTAGTTTTTTGAATGTTGAGTTTCAAGGCAGCTTTTTCCACTTTCCTCTTTCACTTTCAAGAGGCTCTTTAGTTCCTCTTCACTTTCTGCCATAGGGTGGTGTCATCTGCATATCTGAGGTTATTGATATTTCTCCCAGCAATCTTGTTTCCAGCTTGTGCTTCATCCAACCCAGCATTTCGCATGATGTACTTACTCTGCATAAAAGTTAAATAAGCAGGGTCACAATATACAGCCTTGAACTACTCCTTTCCCAGTGTGGAACCAGTTCGTTGTTTCATGTCTGGTTCAAATTATTGCTTCTTGACCTGCATACAGATTTCTCAGGAGGCAGGTAAGCTGGTCTGGTATTCCCATCTCTTGAAGAATTTTCCACAGTTTGTTGTGACCCATATAGTCAAAGACTTTAAGATAGTCAATGAATCAGAGACAGATTTTTTTTTTTTTGGAACTCTCTTGATTTTTCTATGATCCAACGGATGTTTGCAATTTGATCTCTGGTTCCTCTGCCCTTTCTAAATTCAGCTTGAACATCTGGAAGTTCTTGGTTCATGTACTGTTGAAGCCTAGCTTGGAGAATTTTGAGCATTACTTTGTTAGCATGAGAGATGAGTGCAACTGTGCAGTAGTTTGAACATTCTTTGGCATTGCCTTTCTTTGGGATTGGAATGAAAACTGACCTTTTCCAGTCCTGTGGCCACTGCTGAGTTTTCCAAATTTGCTGGCATATTGAGTGCAGCACTTTGACAGCATCATCTTTCAGGATTTGAAATAGCTCAACTGGAATTCCATCACCTCCACTAGCTTTGTTCGTAGTGATGCTTCCTAAGGCCCACTTGACTTCACATTCCAAGATGNCAGTAGTTTGAACATTCTTTGGCATTGCCTTTCTTTGGGATTGGAATGAAAACTGACCTTTTCCAGTCCTGTGGCCACTGCTGAGTTTTCCAAATTTGCTGGCATATGGAGTGCAGCACTTTCATAACATCTATAGGATCTGAAATAGTTCAACTGGATTTCCATCACCTCCACTAGCTTTGTTCATAGTGGTATTTCATAAGGCCCAGTTGACCTTGCATTCCAGGATGTCTGGCTCTGGGTGAGTGATCACACCATCGTGATTATCTGGGTCATGAAGATCTTTTTTGTACAGTTCTTCCATGTATTCTTGCCACCTCTTCTTAATATTTTCTGCTTCTGTTAGGTCCTACCATTTCTGTCCTTTTTTTTTTTTTTTTTTAACAATACTGTATTGGTTTTGCCATACAGCAACATGAATCTGCCACGGGTGTACATGTGTTCCCAATCCTGAACCCCCCTCCCACCTCCCTCCCCATACCATCCCTCTGGGTCATCCCAGTGCACCCTGTGCCCATCTTTGCATGAAATGTTCCCTTGGTATCTCTAATTTTTTTGAAAAGATCTCTAGACTTTCCCATTCTGTTGTTTTCCTCTATTTCTTTGCATTGATCACTGAGGCAGGCTTTCTTATCTCTCCTTGCTATTCTTTGGAATTCTGCATTCATATGGGTATATCTTTCCTCTCCTCCTTTGCCTTTTGCTTCTCTTCTATTCTCAGCTATTTGTAAGGCCTTCTCGGACAACCATTTTGACTTTTCGAATTTCTTCTCCTTCGGGATGGTCTTGATCACTGCCTCCTGTACGCACCTCCATCCGTAGTTCATAAGAACTCTATCAGATCTAATCCTTTGTATCTATTTCTCACTTCTACTTTATAATCATACAGGATTTGATTTAGGTCATACCTGAATGGTCTAGCAGTTTTCCCTACTTTCTTCAACGTAAGTCTGAATTTGGCAATAAGCAGTTCATGATCTGAGCCACAGTCAGCTCCCAGCCTTGTTTCTGTTGTCTGTATAGAGCTTCTCCATATTTGGCTCCAAAGAATATAATCAATCTGATTTCAGTGTTGACCATCAGGTGATGTCTGTGTAGAGTCTTCCGTGTAGAGTTGGAAGAAGGTGTCTGCTCTGACCAGTGCGTTCTCTTGGCAAAACTGACCTTTGCCCCGCTTCATTTTGTACTCCAAGGCCAAATTTGCCTGTTACTCCAGGTATCTGACTTGCTTTTTGCATTCCAGTCCCCTATAATGTAGAGGACATCTTTTTGGGGTGTTAATTCTAGAAGGTCTTGTAGGTCTTCATAGAATCCTTCAACTTCAGCTTCTTCAGCATTAGTGGGTGGGGCATAGGCTTGGATCACTGTGACACTGAATGGTTTGCCTTGGAAATGATCAGAGATCATTCTGTCATTTTTGAGACTGCACCCAAGTACTGCATTTCAGACTCTTTTGTTGCCTGTTAGGGCTTCTCCATTTCTTCTAGGGGATTCTTACCCAGAGTAGTAGATGTAATGGTCATCTGAGTTAAATTCACTCATTCCGGTCCATTTTAGTTTACTGATTTCTAAAATGTCGATGTTCACTCTTGCCATCTCCTGTTTGACAGCTTCCAGTTCACCTTGATTCATGGCCCGAACTTCCCGGGTTCGTTTGCAACACTGTTCTTCACAGCATGGGCCTCTCGTCCATCACCAGTCACAGCACGTGTTGTTTTCACTTTGGCTCCATCCCTTCATTCTTTCTGGAGCTATTTCTCCACTCTTCTCTAGTGGCATATTGGGCACTTATCCACCTGGGGAGGCCACCTTTCCATATCAGATACTTTTTGCCTTTTCATGCTGTTCATGGGGTTCAGGGCAAGAATGTGGAAGTGGCTTGCCATTCCCGTCTCCAGGGGGCCACGCTTTGTCGGAACTCTCCTCCATGACCTGTCCTCCTTGGGCGCCCCTACACGGCATGGCTCATGGCTTCACTGAGTTAGACAAGGCTGTGGTCCATGTGACCAGTTTGGTTAGTTGTCTGTGATTGTGGTTTTCATTCCATCTGCCCTCTGATGGAGCAGGATAGGAGGTTTGTGGAAGCTTCCTGATGGAAGGGACTGCCTGTGGGGGAGCCGGGTCTTGCTCTGATGGGCAGGAAGTGGTAGATGGCGATCCAGCTTCTGTTGGTGGGTGCTCGTCCCTGTAGTTTGGCCTGAGGCCAGACCATGACAGGGCTAACAAGCCCTCCTTCACAACTATGATAGGGGTCATAAGCCGTCCCTACTTTAACATGCAGCGCCTCCCAGGACTGTTGTATTCAGTGCCCCTGACACTGCAGCAGGCCACTGGCAACCCAGCACTCCACCGGAGACTCCTGGACACCCACAGCAAGTCTGGCTCAGTCTCTCGTGGGGTCACCGCTCCTCCCTCCTGGGTCCTCGTGTGCCCAAGGGTTTGGTTGTGCCCTCCAAGAGTCTGCTTCCCCAGTCCTGTGGAAGTTCTGTAATCAAATCCCACTGGCCTTCCAAGCCAAATTCCCTGGGAGTTGTGCAGGATCCCCAGATTGGGAAATCTGTTATGGGTCCTAGAATTTCCATAACAGTGTAAGAGTTTCTTGGGCGTGGTTGTTCTCCAGTTCGTGGGCCATCTGCTCGGTGGCTCGGCGGTTCTGTGGTGGGCTAACGGCGACCTCCTCCAAGAGGACTGGTGCCACCAGCCCACCTCCTGTGCCCGCGGCAGCCCCTGCCAACCCGGCCTCCGCAGGAGACACTCAAAGGCAGGTCTGGCTCAGGCTCCTTTGAGCCGTCTGAGCATCCCTGGTCGGTATGAGGTTCGATTCTAAATGTGATTTTGCCCATCCTACCATCTTGCTAGGGTCTCTCCTTTGGCCTTGGATGTGGGATATCTTTTTGTGGTGGGATCCCACATTCTCTTGTTGATGGTCGCGACCCCATAGAGGGCAGCCCACTAGGGTCCTCTGTCCCTGGGATTCTCCAGGAAAGAACCCTGAAGTGGGCTGCCATTTCCTTCTCCAATGCATGAAAGTGAAAAGTGAAAGGGAAGTTGCTCAGTCATGTCCGACTCTTAGCGACCCCGTGGACTGCAGCCCACCAGGCTCCTCTGTCCATGGGATTTTCCAGGCGAGAGTATTGGGGTGGGGCGCCATTGCCTTCTCCATCAGACCCCCTTCTGGACACAGACAAACAGGACTTGGACCATCTGAGTGACTGACAGGTTGTTGGCAGAACTGAGACTCAACCAAGTGCTGGCAGACCCGGTCCCTTTCCCACGCCCCCAGGAACAGTGTGTGGGCAGAGCCAGCTGGCAGAGCCGACTCAACAGAAGTGCAGGCCTGCCCCAAGGAGTCTGGATTCAGCAGGACTGAGCGGGAGGGGTGGGAAGGAGGAGCCTGCATCCAGTAAGTCCCCTCCCCTGGGAACAGCATGCTGGTCCAGGGGCCGCACCCGGAGCACCGCTGCTCTGCGGCACTGCCTCCCAACATGGCCTCGGTGCTGCGCCTGTGTGTCGGGCACAGTGCCACTGCCAGCTTCCCAGCTGTTGCCGGCAGGTGGCACTTCCAGAAACCAAGTCCACGGCGCACATTTGCACGTGTGGAACAGCATCCTGTTCCCAGTGGAACTGCGATTTCTTTGCAAATGTGCTATTTCATCTGACCTAAAAACTGAAATGCTACAACTTTACAAGCTGAACCTGGGGAACGCCCAAGCACTGACTTTTCCATTTTAATCAGGACTCCTTTGCTTGGAGAAGACTGGCACGCATCAGGACGTGGGTAATCTCCAGGAAGACAACCTTCAGCATGCATGTAAGAATCCTTGTGCTGTCACAACCCCCTGCCCTACACAACACTGAGCAACTGCAAAATCAACCGTTCACACGCTGACAGGACTTGAGCCAAGTGAGCAGAAAAGAAAGCCCAGGGGCTTTGTTGGTGCCTTGTTGCTGTTCAGTTGCTCAGTCATGTCTGACTCTCTGCCACCCCATGGACTGCAGCACCCCAGGCTTCCCTGTTCTTCACCATCTCCTGGAGCTTGCTCAAACTCATGTCCATCGAGTCAGTGATACCATCCAACCATCTCATCCTCCGTCATCCCCTTCTCCTCCTGCCCTCAGTCTTTCCCAGCATCAGGGTATTTTCAAATGAGTCAGCTCTTCGCATGAGGTGACCAAAATATTGGAGTTTCAGCTTTAGCATCAGTCCTTCCAATGAACACCGAGGACTGATCTCCTTTAGGATGGACTGGTTGGATCTCCTTGCAGTCCAAGGGACTCTCAAGAGCCTTCTCCAACACCACAGTTCAAAAGCATCAATTCTTCAGTGCTCAGCTTTCTTTATAGTCCAACTCTCACGTCCATACATGTCTACTGGAAAAACCATAGCTATGACTAGATGGACCTTTGTTGGCAAAGTAATGTCTCTGCTTTTTAATATGCTGTCTAGGTTGGTCATAGCTTTTCTTCCAAGGAGCAAGTGTCTTTTAACTTGGTACCTATCTTAATGGAATTTTAATTTGGAATTAAATAGAATTTTAACTTGGTGCATATTTTAACGGAAAAGAATGTTACTTTTCCAAGTGTTTGAATTTACCATCTCTAACTCCTGCCTCCCCTTGTAACTGCCGAAGCCCAGAGATGACAAAATGTTGTGCCATATGAAGAGCAAGGCTGCCTGAATGAAGGAGAGATGCGGTGATTCCAAGAATTAAAAGAAGCAATAGGACCAGTGAATTTGCAGAATCATGTTCACAGGACAAGAATGCAGCTGGTACAGGTAAAGATAGGCAAAGTAGGTAAAAATACAGTTATTACGGGCTAGCTGTATACCTACAGTTACCATCTTCAAAAAGTACACCTCTTTCATACTAAAGAATCCATCTGCAATGTGGGAGACCTGGGTTCGGTCCCTGGGTTAGAAGGATCCCTTGGAGAAGGGAAAGGTACCCACTCCAGTATTCTGGCCTAGAGAATTCCACAGACTGTACAGTCCATGGGGTCACAAAGAGCTGGACACGACTGAGGGACTTTCACTTCACTTCACACTAAATCTTGTGGTACCTGCATCACTTGACTGTTCAGAAGTGGAGTGAATACCATGGGCCAGGAGTGCACATTCTAAGGGGACAGACCAGGAGAGAGCCAGATGCTGGCACATGTGGGACGGTGGGATGAGGAGAGCCGTTAACAAAGTGAGTTACTGAGGTCATGGTCGACTTCAGCAGCCGCAGAAACGGGCTCACAGCAAACAAGCTCGCGGAAGCCTGTTTGGATCGACTCGAGGGTGTTGATAGTTGAGGATGCTGTGGCCACACTGGCAGGTCCCTAACAACAAGGAGACCTTTTCCTCAACTCCTCATGCATCCACAAGTGCCACTGATGACATCTGTTCAAATGTTGTTGCGTTAAGAGGTCAGTAATTCAAAATGACCCAAGAATTAGTAATTTAAAAGTGACTAACGGTTAGTCAGTAGTCAGCCTGGAACAGCTACAAGACTATTTCAAAAGAAGTTGAGAAAACACGGATTCGGGACGATCTGACGTGGAATCCATGAAGTCGTGTCACAGCTGATGGTGGTGAAACGTGTGGCAGGAAAGACAGCACCTCTGAGAACATGCAGTGTGTGAGGCTGGGGGTGCTCTGCCAGCAGGGACTCTGCAGAAGGTGCGGTGAGCTACGCCATCTCCACCAAGTGCAGGGATGCTGGGGAACCTGGTTTTCTGACCGTCCACAGGGCGGTGGAGTCTGGGGGAGACACAAGCTGAGCATTGACTTAACCCCTGTAACAGCTCAGCAGCTCAGCACCCATGAAGCACTATTGCAGCTGTTGAGCTCACAATGCAGACAGAGTTTTCTAAATGAGAACTGCTTTCCACCATGTTTATCACACACTGAAGGACTGTGGAATTAGCTTGATACTGTGTTTTAGTAAATCTAGCCTGAAATTACAGGGCAAAACAACACTTACAGGCCAAAGTCACACAGCTCGAAAGTCATTCTGATGACAACAGACGCCTGCATCAAAGGCGACAGAGAGCTTGTATGCTCCCTGTGCTGTCAGAGTCCACACGCGGAGAGCGCGCTCCACTCCCACATGCCGGAAGCAGAGAGATTTCCTGAGCTCAGCCCACAGCAGCAGCTCCAGCAGTGTTTTTCAGGCCTCAGTGCAAGGGCAGGAGAAATTTCCACATTTCAAAGTCCATTCAGCTGCATGTGAAGAGCTCCTACCTAACCGTCAACTGAAGGTGATTAATCTGCTCACTTAGTGAAACATTAACTGACAAATATCCAGGGTGAAAAATTCTGTGGCTACTTGCCAAGCGCTGAATAGGCTCAATTAGAAGCGAATGCTTGTGAACTGATGTCAGTGTTTAGTGATACCTATCTGGGTGAAAAGGCATTTTCAAAGATGAAATGCACAGAATTTCATAATAGATACGCATTAACAGATGAACATTGGCAATTAATTTTGATATAAGGAATGTTAACTTTGAACTCCACATTAAAAAAATATTGTGCCTCCCCCAAATCTTATTTGATTCTTCTCATCTGCGGATCCTGTATTACAACAACAACTGAACTCAATTTTACAATTATATTTTGAAAGTCACTGGTGAAAACACTGCTGAGATCTATTTCCTTTCTTCTTATGTAAGTACGTACATAACATCCTCAATTCTCCTCCTGGCTCACGCCTAAAATATTTTCTTTCTGACCCTTTACCAAAAAAAAGTTTTCTAACCTTTGTTCTGGATATCACCTTAGTCCCCAAATTATACTTAGTGTGTTTAGGTAAAGCCTCTATCTGTCAACATCATCTGTGTGGACGAATGGACAGATGGGTAACTTCCTGTTCTGCGTCTTAACACAACGATCCACGGCTGTTAGTCTACTGCTGTCAGTGAAAAGGCCGTGGAGCCGCTCTGAAACGCCAGTGCTGGGAAAGCAGGCCCTGGTCAGGGTTCCCCACACCCACAGGACTACAGGCGGCAGCTTCCATTATCTATTACAAAGGCCTTCAATCCAAATTACAGCAGAAACAGCTCTGCTGAGCACATGCAAAACATCATGCCATCTCATTCCACATAGCGCAGCACGCATTTTAGCCTGTCCTTCCAGCAGCGGCTCAGACGGCGAAGAGCCTGCCTGCAGGCAGGAGACCCAGGCTGGGCCCCCGGGTCGGGAAGGCCCCCTGAGAAGGGCACGGCAGCCCCCTCCAGTGTCCTTGCCTGGAGAATCCCACGGACAGGGGAGCCTGGTGGGGCCCAGCCCACGGGGTCGTGAAGAGCTGGACGCGACTGAGCGACGAACACCTGGACTTCACTTTCCGACAGCAAAGCTCGTTGTGTTGTGAAACTCCAGTCCTCACCAGATGTGAAAACGCTACACCCGCAACACTTGAAAATGCAGTTGCTGCTGCTGCTAAGTCACTTCAGTCATGTTCGACTCTGTGTGATCCCATAGACGGCAGCCCACCAGGCTCCCCCATCCCTGGGATTCTCCAGGCAAGATGAAAATGCAGTTAGGTATTGTTAATCCACCCGAATAACGAAGTCCACTTTTTTCTAACCCAATACTTTGCCTTTAGACAACAGAATGCTATTTTAGCTTAAAATATAACTGAAGTAAATTCCTAAATAAAATTTAGCTGTTGTAATGCTTAAAGAGCGCCCCACCCTGAAGTCAGCAGCCCAGCACAATGTCATTACCCCCAGGTCTACACAGGGAATCTTCTTTCAGAAACTGGTAATAGAAATGCAAGCACAAGGGGATTCTCTACTCTCAGCTGCTCAAGCTTCCACCGGGACTTTGAGACAACTTTACAAACAGCCATTTCTGCTGTAATATATCATTGTTAAGTTAACAAAGCAAGACATTCGGTTGCTTCAGTCATTAAAAATTATGAAATTATTCAACACTAATTCTTCTACTCCTGGCTGCATACTTTCCCTGACAGAAGACAAGAGCAAGCACCAAGTTTTAATCATTAGCAGTTCGCACCCAGTTTTCAACTGTGGCTTGAACACAAAACAACAATAAAAGCAACAGGAAGCTCTCGTTAAAAAGGAGCTACTCTTTCTGAAACCAGCAAGTCAACAGGATCATACCCAAGCCCAGGCCACCGGTGGCTCTTTCAGCTGCTCTGCCCCAGGCGTCTGTAAGGGGCTTTGTTGTTGGGCTTAGTTGCTCGCTCGTGTCAGCTCTTTGTGACCCCGCAGACTGTGGCCCACCAGGCTCCTCTGTCCGTGGGATTCTCCAGGCAAGAACACTGGAGTGGGTTGCCATTTACTTCTCCAGGGGATCTTCGACCCAGGGATCGAACCTGCATTTCCTGCACTGGCAGGCGAATTCTTTACCCGCTGAGCCACCAGGAGCCCCGTAGAGGTTTATGTAAGGCACTAGCTTTGTGCCTGACAATCAATTGTTTAGATTGTTTTAATATAGGAAAGACAGTCAAAAAAGAGAAAGTCCACAAAATAGAAGCATAGTCACAGATCCCAAAAGAACTTCAAACTGTGTTATTTCTTTTAGTTGCTCTATTTCAGAGGAAGCTAAAATTAGTAAGGCAAAGAAGTGTGTAATATAGCTAATAAGAGGCCACCAAGAAATCACACTGGCTTTCCAGACTAAAGACAAGCAGATTTTAATTATGTTATTAAAACTCGTTTAAAGGCAGCAAATGGGAGCACTGCAACACTAGAATGCAGAGAGCCACCTGCCTATTTTTGCCTTTTTATATGTTAGATGTAACGAATCCCCTTTGGCTCATATTAGCAGAAGGCCATCTTGTTTCAGGGGAAACTGTGGGGAAACCAGTGTCTGCCTGCCGGGCCTGACATAGTCTCTCCCTCTTAAAGCAAAGCACGTCAGGAGACAGGAAAGAGACCATGTAAAGATGTAAGAAATGCAACTGCTGAAACATGCACAAAATCACCACCAGGTCTGAAGAAAATGGAAGAAGACTGAGAAACAGATCTTCACAAAATAATGTTAAAAAATACAAAAAGATGTTCTGGTTGTTTACTGCTGTCTTACAAACTACCCCCAAACTTAGCTGTTCAAAATAATGCCTGTTCTCTCATATTTCATGGTTCTCAGAATGAGCAGGCGTCCCCACAGGTGGAGCAGGAGCCGGACGGGCTTCTGTGGGCCTTGGAGAGCTCGCGCACCGGCACTCACGGTTCATTAGTGGGAACAGCCGTGAGACCCCCAGATTCATAAGGAAGCAACGGACACGCACCGCTCGTAAGAAGCAGCAAACAGCCTGCAGCCATGTTTTACAATAGACTCAGAACCCACTGTTCATTCCTTGATTAGAATTTGCCCACTTTGACATAGTCATACATATTCAGACACAGCAACTTTCAGAACATAACCAGGCCCAAGGAGGAGCAGCTAAGAATACAGCATGATGCCTTGGTCAGCACGTTACTTATAAACCAGGTTCTAAAGGACTTCCCTGGTGGCTCACATGGTAAAGCGTCTGTCTACAAAGCGGGAAACATGGGTTCATTTTCATTCCAAGGTCAGTTTTGATTCCAATCCCAAAGAAAGGCAATGCCAAAGAACGCTCAAACTACCGCACAATTGCACTCATCTCACACACTAGTAAAGTAATGCTCAAAATTCTCCAAGCCAGGCTTCAGCAATGTGTGAACCGTGAACTTCCAAATGTTCAAGCTGGTTTTAGAAAAGGCAGAGGAACCAGAGATCAAATTGCCAACATCCGCTGGATCATGGAAAAAGCAAGAGAGTTCCAGAAAAACATCTCTTTCTGCATTATTGACTATGCCAAAGCCTTTGACTGTGTGGATCACAATAAACTGTGGAAAATTCTGAAAGAGATGGGAATACCACACCACCTAACCTGCCTCTTGAGAAATCTGTATGCCGGTCAGGAGGCAACAGTTAGAACTGGACATGGAACAACAGTCTGGTTCCAAATAGGAAAAGGAGTACGTCAAGGCTGTATATTGTCACCCTGCTTATTTAACTTATATGCAGAGTACATCACGAGAAATGCTGGAATGGAAGAATCACAAGCTGGAATCAAGATTGTCAGCAGAAATATCAATAACCTCAGATATGCAGAGGACACCACCCTTATGGCAGAACGTGAAGAGGAGCTAAAAAGCCTCTTGATGAAAATGAAAGAGGAGAGTGAAAAGGTTGGCTTAAAGCTCAATATTCAGAAAACGAAGATCATGGCATCTGGTCCCATCACTTCGTGGGAAATAGATGGGGAAACAGTGGAAACAGTGTCAGACTTTATTTTTGGGGCTCCAAAACCACTGCAGATGGTGACTGCAGCATGAAATTACAAGATGCTTACTCCTTGGAAGGAAAGTTATGACCAACCTAGATAGCATATTCAAAAACAGAGACGTTACTTTGTCAACAAAGGTCTGTCTAGTCAAGGCTATGGGTTTTCCAGTGGTCATGTATGGATGTGAGAGTTGGACTGNTCAGGAAGCAACAGTTAGAACTGGACATGGAACAACAGACTGGTTCCAAATAGGAAAAGGAGTACGTCAAGGCTGTATATTGTCTCCCTGCTTATTTAACTTATATGCAGAGTACATCACGAGAAATGCTGGAATGGAAGAATCACAAGCTGGAATCAAGATTGTCAGCAGAAATATCAATAACCTCAGATATGCAGAGGACACCACCCTTATGGCAGAACGTGAAGAGGAGCTAAAAAGCCTCTTGATGAAAATGAAAGAGGAGAGTGAAAAGGTTGGCTTAAAGCTCAATATTCAGAAAACGAAGATCATGGCATCTGGTCCCATCACTTCGTGGGAAATAGATGGGGAAACAGTGGAAACAGTGTCAGACTTTATTTTTGGGGCTCCAAAACCACTGCAGATGGTGACTGCAGCATGAAATTACAAGATGCTTACTCCTTGGAAGGAAAGTTATGACCAACCTAGATAGCATATTCAAAAACAGAGACGTTACTTTGTCAACAAAGGTCTGTCTAGTCAAGGCTATGGGTTTTCCAGTGGTCATGTATGGATGTGAGAGTTGGACTGTCAAGAAAGCTGAGTGCCAAAGAACTGATGCTTTTGAACTATGGTGTTGGAGAACTTGAGAGTCCCTTGGACTGCAAGGAGACCCAACCAGTCCATCCTAAAGGAGATCAGTCCTGGGTGTTCATAGGAAAGACTGATGCTAAAGCTGAAACTGCAATACTTTGGCCACCTCATGCAAAGAGTTGACTCATTGGAAAAGACTCTGATGCTGGGTGAGATTGGGGCAGTAGGAGAAGGGGACGACAGAGGATGAAATGGCTGGATGGCATCACTGACTCGATGGACATGAGTTTGAGTGAACTCCGGGAGTTGGTGATGGACAGGGAGGCCTGGTGTGCTGCGATTCATGGGGTCACTAAGAGTCAGACACAACTGAGCAACTGAACAAGACTGAACTAAAAGGACTATCTCTAACAGTGAAAGGCAAAGGAGAAAAGGCAAGATATACCCATCTGAATGCAGAGTTCCAAAGTATAGCAGGGAGAGATAAGAAAGCCTTCCTCAGTGATCAACACAAAGAAATAGAGGAAAACAACAGAATGGAAAGACCAGAGATCTCTTCAAGAAAATTACAGATACCAAGGGAACATTTCATGCAAAGATGGGCTCAATAAAGGACAGAAATGGTATGCATTTAACAGAAGCAGAAGATATTAAGAAAAGGTGGCAAGAATACACAGAAGAACTATACAAAAAAGATCTTAATGATCCAAATAACCATGATGGTGTGATCACTCACCTAGAGCCAGACATCCTGGAGTCTGAAGTCAAGTGGGCCTTAGGAAGCATCACTACAAAGCCAGTGGAGGTGATGGAATTCCAGCTGAGCTATTCCAGCTGATCCTAAGATGATGCTATGAAAGTGTTACACTCAGTATGACAGCAAATTTGGAAAACTCAGCAATGGCCACAGGACTGGAAAAGGTCAGTTTTCATTCTAATCCCAAAGAAAGGCAATGCCAAAGAATGTTCAAACTACTACACAATTGCACTCATCTCTCATGCTAGCAAAGTAATACTCAAAATTCTCCAAGCGAGACTTCAACAGTAGGTGAACTGAGGACTTTCAGATGTTCAAGCTGGATTTAGAAAAGGCAGAGGAACCAGAGATCAAATTGCAAACATACACTGGATCACAGAAAAAGCAAGAATTCTAGACAAAAACATCTATTTCTGTTTCATTGACTACACCAAAGCCTTTGACTGTGTGGATCACAACAAACTGTGAAAAATTCTTCAAGAGATGGGAATACCAGACCACTGTACCTGCCTCCTGAGAAATCTGTATGCAGGTTAAGAAGCTACAGTTAGAAATGGACAAGGAAAAACACTGGTTACACATTGGGCTCCAAAATCACTTTACTTTCTTGGGCACTTACTTTCTTTATGCCTTACCTGAAACCAAATCACTGTAGATGGTGACTGCAGATGTGAAATTAAAAGACGCTTGCTCCTTGGAAGAAAAGCTATGACAAACCTAGACAGCATATTAAAAAGCAGAGACATTACTTTACCAACAAAGGTCCATCTAGTCAAAGCTATGGTTTTTCCAGTAGTCATGTATGGATGTGAGAAAGCTGAGTACTGGAGAATTGATGCTTTTGGACTGTGGTGTTGGAGAAGACTCTTGAGAGTCCCTTGAATTGCAAGGAGAGCAAACCAGTCAATCCTAAAGGAAATCAGTCCTTAATATTCATTGGAAAGACTGATGTTGAAGCTAAAACTCCAATACTTTGGCCACCTGATACGAAGAACTGACTCATTAGAAAAGACCCTGATGTTGGGAAAGATTGAAGGCAGGAGGAGAAGGGGATGACAGAGGATGAGATGGTTGGATGGCATCACCAACTTGATGGATGTGAGTTTAAGCAAGCTCCGGGAGTTGGGGATGGACAGGGAGGCCTGGGGTGCTGCAGTCCATGGGGTCACAGAGAGTCGGACACGACTGAGCAACTGAACTGTGTTAGAAATGGAGTCAGTCATTCATTTGTGGAACTTCTTACTGTACATCAAGCGTCAGTCCTATTTGCTGTTCCTGTCCAGAAGATACAGATGCAGCGGTAAAGACACTGGGTGTTGTCTCTGACTGGACACTCTGAGAAATCAGGAGCACAGGGGCGTAGCAGCGCTCCAGCAGAGAGTCCTGCCCAGCAGCTTCTGACGGTTTCCTCAGACCTACCTGAAGGATCCCTAACAAAGACCTGAAGGCCAGCTGGCCATCTGCACACTCTGACAGCTGACAGATTCCAGGTCTAGAAAGACTCATTTATTTCAGGTTGAATAAAGAGAAAAAAGAGTAAAATCAACACCTTCAAAAAGAAAAAAAAATTACATACACACCCACTTGTGGACATAAAATTTTAAAATGCAAAATAAAAATATAATCCAAATATATTCTGCCGGGAGCCAGTGTGAGGAATCCCGCCTGTGGCAAAGGTCATGAGGAAGGAGGCCCGACAAAACGCAAAGGCATGATCGGCTTCAGGGGTTCCCCTGGGTTTTCCTGAACATCTACCCCCCAAAACCAGAGTCTGCCTGCTTTATTGTACTGTGCTTTCCACTCTCCTGACATTCTCCGGAAAAGTTAACTCAGGGCTTCAGTTAACAGTCTCCTGCACGTGAAAAGAAGGCCTCGGTTTAAACCCCTCTGATAGCTTTCTAACTTACCTAACCGGTCTGCCCGGACTTCTTACAATTTGTGAATTGTTTACCGCTCCCAACCGCGAGAGGCATGAAGCTTAAAGCATCTTAAAGATACAGAGCCTTTTCTAAAACGCTAGAAATTATATTGGTGACGGGTTTCACCGTTGAGTCAATGACTGCTGCCAGGCCTCCACATTCTTTATCTTTTAGGCACCTGAAGGATATTAATCAATGTAATTGCGATATAGAAAAAGGAATATAGTAGTTTTGATGTTAGCAACACTAGACTTTTAATTACTTTTCTCTTTGTTATAAATCACTGTACTCCTTTTCCTTGTTATAAATTGTTGTGTCCTTGCTATGTAAGAATGTAACTTTATTTAGTGCTGAGAGTGGCACCAGACTTTGGGAAGAACAATACAAATAAGTCTTCTGGTTGACAAACCCTAATCAAAAAAAGGCCGTAAAATGTTAATTGGCCTTCTGGCTAGAAGATGATGTAAATCACCTAAGACCTATGTATACAACTAGGTATGCAGAGAGAAAGCCTGGTCTCGATAAGAGTCAGGGCTGCTGATGCTGCATAATTTTGTATTATCCATTGATCTCTATGTAAAATCAAGAGTATATAAGGCATTTCTGGACAATAGAGGAGGGGCCAGTCACTGGACTGGTTTCCCCATGTCTTTTCTTACTCTGTTNAGGGCTGCTGATGCTGCATAATTTTGTATTATCCATTGATCTCTATGTAAAATCAAGAGTATATAAGGCATTTCTGGACAATAGAGGAGGGGCCAGTCACTGGACTGGTTTCCCCATGTCTTTTCTTACTCTGTTTTCTGGCTGAATCCCATCTGGGCGGGGAGGCTCGCCACATCTACTTACTTGCCCCGGCTTCTAAGATCCATGAGAGAGGGAGCCCAAGGCGGGGCATCCTCCGCTATTCAAGAGGACGCCGGTGGCCTAACGTAGATGGTGCAAGTTCCTTCTCTTGGAACTTTATTAGTTTTCCAAGTAAACCAAGTTATTCAGCCTCTTTTCTCCACTAAATTTCCTACTATACTATTTTTTCCTAATCTCTCTTATATTTTTAATTAAATAATTCTTTCTAAGACGCCACTCCATCTCCCCTTCGAATTATCCTGGATCCACCGGGGCTGGACCCCGGCAATATTCCTCAGTGTATTAAAAATTCAGTACATTAAGAGCAAGCTGGATTTATTCTAAGAATAAAGATTGGTTTAAAAAAAGAAAAAAAAATGATCATTTCAATAAAGCAGATCCAGGTCTTCCCTGCAGAGCAGCGGATAAGAGTCCAACCTCCAGTGCAGGGGACAGCTTCAGGCCCTGGCCCCGGGAGCCCCCACACGCACAGAGCAGCCACGCCCGAGGGTCACCACCACTGAGCCCGCGCTCCAGAGCCTGCGCTCCACAACTGCAGAGCTCACAGGCCTAGGGCCTGCACTCCACAGGCAGAGAGGCTGCTGCAGTGAGCAGCCCATGTGCTGCAGTGAAGAGCATCCCTGCTTGCCACAACTAAGAAAGCCTACACACAGCAGTGCAAGCCCAGTGTAGCCAAAATAAAATAAGTAATTTTTTTTTTAAATTTAGCATCAGTTGAGTTCAGTTCAGTTCAGTTGCTCAGTCATGTCCGACTCTCTGCGACCCCGTGGACTGCAGCACACCAGGCCTGCCTGTCCATCACCAACCCCCGGAGTTCACTCAAACTCATGTCCATCGAGTCAGTGATGCCATCCAGCCATCTCATCCTCTGTCGTCCCCTTCTCCTCCCGCTTTCAATCTTTCCCAACATCAGGGTCTTTTCCAATGAGTCAGTTCTTCACATCAGGTGGCCAAAATATTGGAGTTTCAGCTTCAGCATCAGCCCTTCCAATGAATATTCAGGACTGATTCCTTTAGGATGGACTGGTTGGATCTCCTTGCAGTCCAAGGGACTCTGAAGAGTCTTCTCCA
>SJYX01002530.1:273658-306269 GCA_006410675.1 Oreotragus oreotragus
GGTCATGGTGGAGAGGTCTGACAGAATGTGGTCCACTGGAGAAGGGAATGGCAAACCACTTCAGTATTCTTGCCTTGAGAACACCATGAACAGTATAATTTAGCATCCATTCTTAGCAAACAAGTAAAAGGGAACTTCATTTGACAAAGAGTAATCTTTAAAAGCAATGATAATTTCAGAAAGCTACAACATCAAACTTGATGAAATGTTGAAAGCTTTCTCTGTAAGATTGGGAAAAAGATCTCATCACTTACATTCAACATTTTACTAGAGAATTTAGCCAGTGTAGTAAAAAACAACTACAGATAAATGTAGTGATGAAATTTTAAAGAAAGAAATAAAAATGTCATCATTCAAAGATTATGTAAATAAGAAATAAAACTCTTATTAGTCATAGAATATATGATGCTAAAGAACAGAATCTACTAATATATTTTATAATAAAATGTTTAGAAAAATTA
Organism: Oreotragus oreotragus; assembly: GCA_006410675.1. Taxonomy (NCBI): domain Eukaryota; kingdom Metazoa; phylum Chordata; class Mammalia; order Artiodactyla; family Bovidae; genus Oreotragus; species Oreotragus oreotragus. The sequence continues at coordinate 274,120 of SJYX01002530.1, forward strand.
ATTGTATTTCCATATATGAACAAAAATATTAAAAATAAACTTTTAAAGACATATTTTGAATAGCATCTGAAATGTCAGGTATCTAAAAGAAAGTTAACAAAAAGTATGTAAGACATTTTACACAGAAATTTATAAAACACTGAGATAAAATCTAAATAAACAGAAAAGAACGGCAGGTCTTAGATCAGAAGAATTAATATTGTCAAGATGTCTCCCCAACTAACCCATTAATTCAATTTCAGTTCAGTTCAATTCAGTCTTCAGTCATGTCCAACTCTTTGCGACCCCATGGACTGCAACACATCAGGCTTCCCTGCCCATCACCAATTCCCAGAGCTTGCTCCAACTCATGTGTGTTGAGTCGGTGATGCCATCCAACCATCTCATCCTCTATCACCCCCTTCTCCTCCCTTTCAATCTTTTGCAGCATCAGGGTCTTTTCCATTGAGTCAGTTCTTCACATCGGGCGCCCAAACTATTGGAGTTTCAGCTTCAGCATTAGTCCTTTCAATGAATATTCAGGACTGATTTCCTTTAGGATTGACTAGTTAGATCTCCTTGCAGTTCAAGGGACTCTCAAGAGTCTTCTCCAAGACCACAGTTCAAAAGCATCAATTCTTCAGTGCTCAGCTTTCTTTATGGTCCAACTCTCACATCCAGGCAAATTCCCCACAGGTATCTTTTGTGGAGTTTAATAATAGTATTTAAAATTCATGTTAAAATGAAAATGGCAAATCATACCCAAGACAGTTTTGGGACTTCTCTGGCAGTCCAGTGGTTAAGACTCTGCACTTTCACTGCAGGGAGTGAGGGATCAATCCCTGGTCGGAGAACTAAGATCATCAAGCCCCCTGTCGTGGCCAAAACAATAAAGGAAAAACACAAGCCTATGACCCTTCGCTTCCCGCGCTCGCTGCACAAATGCAGAACTCTGTTCACGTGAGTAATAAGAGACACATGGCAAGGCAGCCTCATTTGTAATAATGAAAATGAAGGAAAATACATTGCATGTCATGTATGTTCAGAAACAAGGGATATATATGTTTGGGGCGTACGTTTTTAAAACTAAAACCCAAGGGGGTGATGATCACAAAAGATAGAATACCAAATATATTTTTGGACAAATGGACACCGACCCCACTGGCACAGCGTTCAATGGTGAGTCACTGTGGTGTGCATACATGTCTTCAACATATTATACTTCACAATAACAAGAAAAGTGGAAGGAGTTATATAAATACAACTAAATCTCTTAGTGAAACAAGATTCTACTTTCAAAAAGTGGGGAGAAATGCAAGCCAACAATAAAGAGCATGCTTAATTTGTATACTCTGTAGCTATTTCTGCTAAGTTCACAAATATACCACATCCATGGTTATTGAAACTTCTCTATTGTTAGAAATTTATTGTTTTGTAGTTTTGCTACATCCCAAATGTCATGCTTTAATTAAACAAGAATGCTTGCTACCGCCATACCGGTATGACAGTACTTGGGAATGTTATCTAATAAAATACTGGAATAAAATAAAATAAGGAGCATACATTTTGAAATTAAGTGTCAAAATTATTACTATTTCCATAAGAGTATTGAGTTAAAAAATCAAGGATGCCATGTGAATAAAAAAATTCAGTGAAACAATCATCTGCAAATTGACAGCTTTTTTCATGCTAACAATATATTCTTAGGAATTATAGTAGAAAAACAGACTTCATGGACTATTTCAGTATCATAAAATAAACACAAATATGCTTATATGTTTATTATATACTTATCTATATCTTTGGCCACCTGATGTGAAGAGTCAACTCATTGGAAAAGACCCTGATGCTGGGGAAGATTGAAGGCAGGAGGAGAAGGGGATGACAGAGGATGAGATGGTTCAATGGCATCACCGACTCAATGCACATGAGTCTGAGTAAACTCAAGATAGGGAAGGACGGGGAAGCTAGATATGCTGTAGTTCATGGGGTCGCAAAGAGTTGGACATGACTGAGCGACTGAACAACAAAATTATGAACATCTTAAATAAATGCAGGGCTTCCCTGGTGGCTCAGCGGTTAAAGCGTCTGCCTCCAATGCGGGAGACCCAGGTTCGATCCCTGGGTCGGGAAGATCCCCTGGAGAAGGAAATGGCAATCCACTCCAGTATTCTTGCCTGGAGAATCCCGTGGACGGAGAAGCCTAGTAGGTTACAGTCCACGGGGTCGCAAAGAGTCGGACACGACTGAGCGACTTCACCTTCACCTAAATAAATGCAATAAAAGTAAATAAAGAATAAACTTGAAATTTGTGGAAGTGTATATATTTTAAATAACTTACAAAGAGACAGAAAGCAGAAAGGCATATCAAGTTTTTAAATGAAATCTTCAAAATTATAAGGTCCTCAGTTCACTGAAAATTGATCTATGAATTGAATGTAATCCAAGTAAAGGCCTAAATATGAATAAATAACTCTGACATTCAGCTGAAGAAATAAATCACAAGAGTAACTCAGAGGAAGACAGCAAAGAGGTAAGAAACTTGAACTTCTGTCCCTCCATAAAGGCAGGGAAAAATTGGCATGAAAGGACAGAATTAGCTTCCCCCCCTCCACCAGGAGTCTGAGAATTAATTAGAGGTTGCAGGCACCATAAAAGCATTTACTCGGGAAAACAGCTGAATCCCAGTAAGAACCACAATATTTCTGGTGTTTGACTCACCTCAGACCCATTCCCCACCCCCTTGCTCAGTGGTGGCCGTGACAGTAATCCCCTGCACTTCCTGCACTGGATGGAGCAGAGCAGACCTCGTGTATAAGAATTTGAGTCACTTATTTTGACCTGCGTGATGTCTCCCTGGAAGCCTGGCTCCAAAGCCTTGCCTTTGCTTTACCGGAGGCAGTCTGATCCAGGGTGGAAGCATTTGTCCAGAACTGACACAGGCCAACACATTCGTTGCTGCTGCCTGGGTCACAGGTGACATTTGGAGAAAACAGTTCACAAACCAAAGCCTTGGGAGCAAAGGCTGGAAAACGAGATATCGTAGGAGCCGAAGCAGCTCTGCTGTGGTCCTGGGGATCGAGCTGTGTGTTCGCCTGGAGCTGTGCACAGGCTCAGGGAAGGTCCAGAAAGCACGCAGTTCCCACCTGTGGCTGACCATGAGGCTCAGTGAAGGAGTGGTGGGTGAGACAGAGCTGTGCACTGCTTGGCTGCATATGGAAGATGCACATACACACACACACACCCCCCTCTGGAAGATGTACACACACATACACATGTGCATGCACACACACACACACACACACACACCCCTCCTCTTCAAAGACAGAAAATCATTTGGTTCCAGACATTTAAGGAAATCCTGTCTAATCATTAGTTGACAACTAGGTCAACTGGCTGTGACTTCAATGGCCATAAATGACAAACAATACAGAGAGAATTTTCACTCAGAAAGTCAGCAAAAGACAAATAAAGATGCCTGCCGTGCGGAGCAATATAAAATCACCCTGGGAAAAGGAGAGACTCCGGTTTCTAGCGGGATCGTGTTATAATGTTCATGGAACCCATTTTCAACAACAGAAGTATGAGTCTTGCAAGGATGCAATAAAGAATGACCCATTCGCAGAAAAAGGGGCAAAGAGAAACTGTCCCCAAGGAAGCCCAGGTGGGACTTGGCAGAGAATGGCTTTCAACAGGTCCAAGAAGCAAAAGGAAAAGAGGCTATGCCTAAAAAGCTAGAGCAAGGTTGGGGATAAGGTCTCACCAAGTAGGGAAAGGGGAAAAGGGGAAGTCGCTCAGTCGTGTCCGACTCTGAGCGACCCCATGGACTGCAGCCCACCAGGCTCCTCCATCCANACTTGGCAGAGAATGGCTTTCAACAGGTCCAAGAAGCAAAAGGAAAAGAGGCTATGCCTAAAAAGCTAGAGCAAGGTTGGGGATAAGGTCTCACCAAGTAGGGAAAGGGGAAAAGGGGAAGTCGCTCAGTCGTGTCCGACTCTGAGCGACCCCATGGACTGCAGCCCACCAGGCTCCTCCATCCATGGGAGTTTCCAGGCAAGAGTACTGGAGTGGGTGCCACTGCCGTCTCTACTCACCAAGTGGAGAATATCAGTAAAGAATGAGAAATCATGAAGAGAAATTCTGAGGCTGAAAAGGACAATAGTCAACCCGAAAAACCCACCAGAGGGGCTCGGCAGCAACTTGCGTAGGCAGAAGCCATCAGCTTTCAGTCAGGACACGACAGACCCAGGGGCACACGACAGAGTGTCCGCCCAAGGACTGGAAGAACAGAAACGAAGAAAGGGGACAGAGCCCCAGGGACCTGTGGGCCCGTCAGACACACCAGCACACACACACACTGGGAGCCCCGGAGGAGAGCAAAGAAGAGGCAGGAAGAGTATTTCACGAAATAATGGCTGGAAACCCCCAAACTTGATGAGAAGCACTACTCCGCATATTCAGGAAGTTCAACAAACTTCACATGGAATAAACTCACATGTGCACACCTAGACACGGGTGGAACTATCCAAAGATAAAGATAATCCTGAAAGCTGCATGCGGAGACTGACTACAGGAAACTGGGCACCCGTGCTCCGGAACCCGATGCCAGCATCGCAGCTGAGTGCCAGGAAAATGAGAGTGACAGGCAGCATTGCAACAGGAGCTCACTTTCCTGGGTACACGCGCGTGGGTGTGTTACATACACACATGTGCACACACGCATGCATGGAAAAGACCCAGAGCGTGCCCACAGCGGTTGGCGCTGGGCGAGAGCCCTGATTGACTGACTTTCTGTGTTTTCCTTTTCTTTGCTCACTTCGTTTAGTGCGTATATATCTTCTATTTTCCAAAATAATAGATAATGCTCCTTTAAAAGTGGGACTGCATTAACAGGTGATGTCAATTCTTAGGTAAAACAAATAATTCCACCAACTTAATATTTCCGTGTATCTGTATGTTAAATGTTTCATAAAATAACTTCATATTCTACAAATTCTGGGAATAGAGGCTTCTACTCATCATGGACAAAACACACTCGTTAAACCAGAGCAGTGAGCCGTCTTTTAATTCCACCTTGGCATGTCCTTCAGTAGGTAAACCAAAGTGGTGTGTTTTGGACAAAGCCTGTTGATATGGGCCGCATCTTAAAAATGCAGGGAGGTTACCACCAGCACACTTTCAATGAAGTCTGCGAGCTCTGAATGTGGAAAATTTTGTTATTATACCTTTCCCTTTGGCATTCTCTGTTCTTGAATAACATCCCTGAATACAAAAAAAAAAAAAAAGTTGCCGTATTTGTATAGTTCACAGACTCCGTTAGCACTGTGCCGTGACTAGTCATAACAGAATTATGTGTAATAGGAATCCTGTGTGTTGAGGACAACTCCAGCACTGCGACTTACTTGAAGACAGAGTTTTCAAGCCGGGCTTATAAATCACTTACAGAGAAGCTGAGCAGGGCTGAAACTGCCGCCCAATCGGCACATTCCTCAGACGTGAGCGCAGAGTGGGGACGGGGGCGGCGGCGGAGCGGGCGCGGGGGCCAGACCGTCAGGAGCTGGGCTCGCCCTCGCCAGATATTAGATCAACCACCATTAAACTTAATACGAACCATCTTCCGTGGCCGGGGCTCAACAGCTGCGCGTACAAACAGCTACAAATACGTCCCGGGAGGCCGGCGGCCCCGCTGCAGGGCGCCTCGCCCCGCGCCTCCGCCGCCGCAGCCAGATGCGCTGGCGCGTTCCTTCCCGGGAGCTGCACACTCGCCGGTGTGCGGTTCAGCTGGATGCTGGCATCCACGCCGGCCTCATGGCATACCTGCCCGTGCGGCTTCTGGGGGCAAGGAAGTGGCCCAGCGCTGCAGAAGCCTGCGGCTCGTCTGTCACTCTCGGGGGACCTGGCTCCGGGGTGTGTGAGCCTGGGGGTCCCTGCTGGTGAGGGGCAGCTCTGTCCTGAAGGAGGTCAGAGGTCAGTGGCCGCGCCTCCCCGTCCCCTTACCACACCTTCCACCTATTCTGTGTATCCGATAAAATAATACATCAGTTACTGAAAGGGTGAAGTTTAACACTCTGAGACACGGGTCTAAATTCTATGATTACAGAATTACTTTTCTGAGAAATGTCACAAACCTCCCTAAAACATAGCACACATACACAGACAGACAGACACACATACACAGACACAGACACACACATACTGCTGAAGTGCACTCCACACCCCCCTGCTTTCATCAGAGGCCCTGACACCACACAGACACAGACACAGACACACACACACACACACATACACACAGACACAGACACACACTGCTGAAGTGCACACCACACCCCCCTGCTTTCATCAGAGGCCCTGACACCACACATCGGGGGGTGGGGGGGAAGGGGTTGGGTTGGAGGGTACACTGCCTCCTCCAGAAACTCCTTTTCCACGTTGAAAAACAACCTCAGGGGAAACTGTAACTTCACAAGGGTCATAGCTGATGCTCACTGCCCAGCGCAGAGAAGCTGCACCACTCAGACCTTCCACTCCGGGAGGGCGCTGGTTCACCAAGATGGGGCGCCTCCTGCCTTCCCTGGTCCACCGCAGTCAGTTCCTCCTCTGCGTCTAGCTCCTACTTTCTTTGGTTTCCGTTCCCACATTTTACTCACCAGGAAATCAAGCAATATGACAATAGATTTAATGTCTCTAAACTGAAAGCTTTTAACCCCTTAACAAGCAAGTTCACCTCCTTCTCTACCATCCACTTACCCAAACCACCTTCCGTCAGGACTCCCCACCTCCACCCTCTACCTTCTTCCATACTTCCTCTTTTCTCTCTTTATCAGACTCCTCCAAAATCCTTCACCAACTCCTCAGCGTCCCTAGCTTCCTGTGCCCTTCAATTCACATGAATTGTTTCCTCTGACATTAAAAACAAAACAAAAAAACCCCAGTAACAGACAGGTAGTTTCAACATAAGACAAGTATTCAGAAAGAGTCCTTGTTAAGCTTTTAAAAAATCATTTGCACAACCTTAAGCTTAACATCATCAAATATTTAACTAAAAGAAAATAAGGAAAAATAAAAAACCTCAAAGTCCATGCTTCAAAGCACTCTAGAACGCTCCAGATGAGACCACAGGTTCACAGCTTGCCAAGAGGTAACACCGTGGTGCCGTTAACAGAACAAGCTTGCAGATCCCTGACAGAGGACGCCCAAGCTGCAGGATGCTGCGTGACCAGTTTGGGGGAACTAGATCTAGAGATTTGTAAAGAGGAAAGGCCCTAGCATCATAGGGCAAGAAGACCGCCCTCCGACAAGAGAGACCCTGGCCGCCGGTGCACACGCAGGTCCCGTGCCGTCCCTGAGGGGCAGGGAGCCCCACACTTTACCCCGGTTTCCACGCCTGGCTGAGGGCTTCTTCCAGCTTGTGTCTGTAGGCCGCGTAGCGCTCCTTCAGGTTCTGTAGCTGCTCGTCTTCTTCCTTGTCCAAGATCCTCAAGAAATTCTGTAGCTCTGGCAGGCTGAAGGCTTCCCACTGTGAGGGAACACAGAAATGAAAAATGCCAGGTATTTATTAACTCAAGACTTAGGAACAAGGCGGGCGGGGAGCACAGGGGGCTGACTGCCCTCCCCTCCTGACTCACACTGCCCAGCGCTGCCCGGCCTTCTCAGAAGTCCTGGTGGACCAGAGCGGAGCCTCCTGAGCAGCCTTACATCCCTACCTCAGCTCACTCCCACTGCCCGCTGCTCCCCTCCTCCCAGCATCCTCCAAAAGGGCTCTAAGAGCAGACACCTAACTCCATTAGACACTAACCCACAGAAGCATGGAACTCAACTCCACACTCCCTACCCCTCCCTCTCCGTGGGGTCCTCGTCAGCACTGCCCTCTTCCCCAGTTCCCCCTGTCAATCTCACCCGCTCCTATTCACCACCACCCTTCCCTCCAACCCTGGGATAGCCTCCTAGCTCCACTTTTCCATTCCCTAATCTGTTCTCCCAAACAACCAGCCTGAATACTCTTTCTAGAACGTCAATCTAGGCATGACCGTCCGTGGTGGAGTCATTCAACGGCTTCCCGTGGTTGTTTCTGCTATGTCTGAAAGACCCTCCCCTTTCTAGTCCCATCTCTGTCCCTGTGCCCCTCACTCATTACCCTGTGTGGCTTTGCACATGGTCTCCCCTCCTCCACTCTGCCTGGCAAACTCCTCCTCAACCTTCAAGTCCCAGATTCAATGCCACTGTCTCTAAGAAGCCTTCCATGATTTCCTTCCCTTCTCTCTCAGTCAGGATTACGTCTTTTAGAAACTTTCACTGAGCACTGGAAGCCTCGATCACTGCCTGATCACAAAAGATCTAATAGTATTATAATAATTTGCTTAGTATTTCTCTTGTCTGCACTGCATCTGTTGTACTTCCAACTATGTGGGCTTTGTCATTGGCCCTTGAGCTTCTGACTTAATTTTCCCTAATAGACCTGGTATTTGGCAGGCACAAAATATTCATGGTATTTTTCTTAAAAAAAAAAAAAAAATTTTTTTTTTTTTTTTTTTTTTTAAGAAGTAAATATCAAGAAGGGTTATGTGGCATCACCTGGGAGGTTTCTTTCCAAACTACATGTCCTCCCCTCCCAAAAGGAGGCGTTCAGTCCTGGGCTAAGCACCACCATCTCGGCCAAGAGCAATGTCTGATGGGGGACTCCCGGGGCATGTGGGGTAGGGAAAAACAGGATAACCTATTACAAGTGCAGAGAGGGGAGACAGAATACAATCACCAAGCAGACTGATGACTGAAGGAGACTGGCTCTCGGAGACTGACTGAGCTAATCACTAAAGTAAATCAGAAGTGAAGCAGGAGAACAGAGCAGTATTATAACACTCTGTTAATTTGAAAATTGACAATTTATTTTTCACATAAGTTCTCCAAAATAAAGACATTATAAAATAGCATCTCCCTCCCACTCTCTGACAGCTATGGAAAGTTTCTTCTCTCAGTTCAGTTAACCTCAAAAACTTGAGACACAAGCATACCATAGCGAGGTCAGAAAAGCAATCTGGAACATCAGAACACAATGTAAAGTGAATTCCAAAACCAAGCCAACGTGATTCCCTCCCAGACAGCGCAGCTCCAATCACACTAACTAGACTACGTGCAACAGTGAGAAACCAGCACCAAGAAAGATAAGATGCTGACAAGGCTATGCTGCTATGCCTGACTCGGGCTTGCAGAGGGCAGACTATCGTGTGCCAACCAAAACCTCAAATTTCAGACTGTTGTAACCAAGCTCTCTCTTCAAAATGAGAGTGGATTTTAAAGATTTCAAAACATAAAGATCAAAAGAAACTTCCAAAATGTCCCAAATCACTGTCTTCCTAAAACTCCCTTAAATAAAGTTCCAATTTACACTGACACATAAACACACTTTTTACCAAGCATGTTTACATACATTTCTAATTTATGACTCAAAACCACCTTTTCAAGTCCCACTTTACAGATTTTAAAACTGAGGACTGAAAAGAGTAGATTTACCCAAGGTTGTACTCCGAATCTGGTAAAGGGAATGGCAGGAAGCAGTCTTGGTTTTTTAACTTTTAACCTAGAACTATTCTCACTGCATCACAAAATGTTCTACATGGACAATTCATGCCATTTCCGATTCTAGACAAAAGGCTGAGACCCAGAGCTTGAGAGATTTACTCAACTGACACTTGATCTAGAAAGACAGTCTAAAGTGCCTTTTCCCTCAACTGAACTGACCTAAATACAATCCTCCTTGGAGAGAAAATGGCCAATAATGCACGTACAGACATAAACCCTAAATCATGTGGGCAAAGAGGAAAGAAGAGTCTAGAAATAGTTAAATGGCTTTCATAGTAAAGAGACTGTGTTTCTCTTTATTCCCTTTAGAGCAAAGGAGCCTGGAGACTTTGATTACCAGCAAACATATGGAGAGTGTCGACTTTCAAAGCTCAGCTGGATTAGAGTAATTTGGAGGTGGAAGGGGTGAAAATGAGACTGGGTGGTGATCAAGTTTAAAAAAAAAAAAGTGTATATCCTTCCACGTCTGAAAATTACAGACCAAAATAATGAGTGTTACAAGAAAATTATATTGTAGACTAACTCTGGGTTCATTTCTGACAATTCAAAAACACCCTGCCTCCACAAGACCACCTCTCCTCCCATGACAGGCAGACACACACAGACACACACGTTGCCCCTCCCCTCCCCACCCCTCCTCCCNAGACACACACACACACCCCCTGCTTTCATCAGAGGCCCTGACACCACACAGACACAGACACAGACACAGACACACACACACAGACACACACACACACTGCTGAAGTGCACACCACACCCCCCTGCTTTCATCAGACGCCCTGACACCACAGACACACACACACACAGACACACACACCCTGCTTTCATCAGACGCCCTGACACCACAGACACACACACACACACACACACACACCCTGCTTTCATCAGAGGCCCTGACACCGCCCAGTGCTATCTTGGCTTTTCGACATTTACTGCCTGTGTTCTTCACTCAGTGACGACACGGATGCGTCAGCCTGCCCATTACTGTTCTTCATGACACTCGATAATTCTGACTGAATGAACGCATGAGTGGGTTACATCTGATACCTAACATTACACCCTCTTTCCTGTTTCATAACAAGGGGGCTGCTGCTGGCTTCCTTGGGTCAGGTTCCACGCCCTCGTGTTCACGTATCTCTGTGGCCCTGAGGGAGCAACGGCTTTTCTCTGCAGTTGACAGTGACCTTCAGCCTTCGTACATTTCCCTGCTCGTGCCCGTTTTGCTGCTTCCCTCCTTGGACCAACGAAGACCATCCCAGCGTTAAAGTTTGGCAGGAAGACAAGCACGCAACACACCACGTCGTGAAGCCCTTGGTTCTACAGGAAGTCTCGGTTCTAACAGAAACAGAGTAAGACCCCACGTCACCTCCGAGCTGCGGGAAACGTACCAGGGACGCTCTCCTCCGGCCCCCGTGCAGCCCCACGCCCGTGCACTCGCTCAGCAACGACTCTGCTCTGTCTTCCCTGAAGGACCCGTCATGCTTCCTCACCGTTAAGCACCGTCTGCAGACCTTTCCCACCTCGGGGAACCCGCCACCTTTCACGTCTCGCATCGCCCCCAAGGCCCGGGAGGCAGGCCCCCAGCGCCCGGCTCAGGGGCTGCAGCCCTGCCCGAGGTTCACAGTCTCAGTGCAGGCGTTACAGGAGACGCCAGCAGCAGCTGGGAGCAGTGCTCATCACCAAGTCTGGCCTATTTTCCTATTTTTATTCCTATTTTCACGAACTGAGGATTTAACTGCATGGCCAGCCATTCAGCAGAACACCCAAGCTTGCACAGTAATTACTCAATTACCTTTTTTTTTTTTTTTTAATTTATTTTTTTACACGAACTCCCAAACATGAACCCCCCTCCCACCTCCCACCCCACATCTCAATTACCTTTAAATTTTGTTAAACTTTCATCATATGAAACTTGCACAATGCAGGATGCTTGGGGCTGGTGTATGGGGATGATCCGGAAGGATAATGTGGGGTGGGAGGTGGGAGGGGGGTTCATGTTTGGGAGTTCGTGTACACCCGTGGCAGATTCATGTCAATGTATGCCAAAACCAATAGAGTACTGTAAAGTAAAAGAAAGTAAAATGGAAGCTCTAAAAAAATAATAATAATAATTTAAAAAAAAAGAAACTTGCAGCTTTACATGTTTTCAGTTTTTGATGTGATAAATGTGTTTCTGTCAAGGTAGATGAATAGAGTATGTGCTTTTTACAGTTTAACTAAAATAAGAATTTTAAGCTCTTACTTCTGACAATGCCCTCAACCTAACCCCCAGGACCAGGAAACGTCAGGAAAAATAGATGTCAAGGATGAAGGTTCACCTTGAAGGAGAGTCATCACTGGATCTGTGTCACCACTGGGCCACCTAACTGTTAATACCAATTCAGCATTATTTTTGAGTGTCCATGGTTTCTGCCAAATGACGTGCTAGAGTCTAGGGCTGCAGAGTTCACAGGAGATGACAGCATGGGGCAGAACCAGGAGACGAAGTCCACAGGCCTTTAAAGGATCTGGGAGGCAGGGCCTGATCCCCACCCAGGAGACAGGACCCCAGGGGCGGACACCGTGGGGAGGGCGGGTCTTGAAGGACAAGTAAGAATCACAGGAGTGAGGCAAGTGGAGAGAACTTTTCTAGAAAGAAGAGTTGGCCCAGGGCAGGGGGCACGGCCGGATGAGAGCACAGCTTGTGGAAGGGTGCGGGATTCAGCATGCTGGGGAGACTTTTGGAGGAAAACAGCGCATGAGGCCAGAGGAGCAAGTGATAGACACACGTGAGTGTTAGATCCGCGCCCAGGAGCGACAGCTGTGGCTAAACTAGTGGAGAATGCGCCTACATCCAGAGAAAGGTCCTTAAGAGAGTGATGCCAAGTGGAGTCCAAGGGCTTCCTGCAGACAGCAGGCTCCCGTGTTCAAAGGCAGGAAAGCCAGAAGCAAATGGTGTGTGCTGAGATTCCACACCTGGGCAACCCAGAGTGCTCATAAAGCCACGTGGGCAGAAGAGGCCTCGGGTCCGTCTGCTACAGCGACACTCCCCAAGTGCTGGCAGCGGCCACCAGCTGGCAGTGATTCTCAGGATGTGACTGTTCACGTGCGCAAGTTAGCCTTTCCTGTCTAACTGCCCGACTGGAACCTCGTGGACAGGACATATCAACGTCCTTCAGGACAAACATGGACACAAGTCGTGGGAGTGGACAGCCGTACGTCTTCCTAATCTTAGGGGGAAAGTAGCCAGTCTTTGAAAACTAACAATGATGTTTGCTATGATGGATTGCCATCATTTTGAAGTTCTTCTGTTGTTTGAATCATTCATTAATGGCTGTTACATTTTGTCAAATGATTTTCTATGCCTACTGAGATGGTCATACGTTTTCTTTACTGACACAATGTATTATGGTACATTATAAGGTAAGAGTACTTACTGTTTTATTAAGCCAACCTTGCATTCCTGGGATAAATCTCAAGTGGTAATGGTGTGTACTCTTTTATATATATTTCTGGATTGATTTGCTAGTAATTTGTTGAGAATTTCTGTGTCTATATTCAAGACAGATATTGGTCTTATTTTTCTGTTCTTTTTTAAAAAAAATCAGAGTAATGCTGATCTCATTGAATGAGTGAGCTGTGTTTCCTGTAATTTCTTGGAAGATTTTGTGAAGAAGTGGTTTTAATTCTTCTTAAAGAGTTACCAGTGAAGCCATCTTGTCCTGGATTTGCTTTGTGAAAAGTTTTTAAATTATTATTATAATTTAATCGTGTTATAAATCTACTAAAATGTTCTATTTATTCTTGAGTCAGTTTCACTAATTTGTACTTTTCTAGAAATGCTTCCATTTCAACCAAGGCACACACGTTACTGAGACACAGCAGCTCACTGTAAGGCAGGCAGAGAGGTCTCCACTTTCACTTCTGATTTCAGCAATTTGAGTCTTCTCTCCTTTTTCTTCATCAGTTTTAGCTCTTATCATAAGTTCAACCCTTGATAACTTCATGTATTCTAGCATCTGGATACATATCCAGATGCTAAAATACGTGTATAAAGAATACAAGTATAAAGAATACAAGAATACATGTATAAAGAATACAAGTATAAAAGATGACTCGCCTAAAAATTAAGATAGCTAATCATACACAGGTAACATTCTGAATTACACTGAAAAGCTGCCATGCTGTGGGGAAACACCTGTCTAGGGTTCTAGAGGCCTCTACAACATGTGCTCTGCTATGAACTAGCTCTGTAATTTTCAATAAATCACCTCTTTTCTCTAGGCTACAAATGGAACACCACACCTGGCAGGACTGAGCTAATGCATTCCCACCAGTGGTGGAGAGCTTGAGGTGAGGCAAATAAACTCTGCTCAGGACTGAAGCCTGAGCCCAGGTCCCCTGCATGCCAAGCATGACGGATGCTACAGTGCCCGTGTGCCCTTCTCATGGGCCTCCCAGATGGCTCAGCGGTAACAAGCTCACCTGCAATGCAGGAGACCCGTTTGATTCCTGGGTTGGGAAGGTCCCCTGGAGAAGGGATAGGCTACCCACTCCAGTATTCTTGGGCTTCCCTAGGGGCTCAGCTCGTGAAGAATATGCCTGNAGCGGTAACAAGCTCACCTGCAATGCAGGAGACCCGTTTGATTCCTGGGTTGGGAAGGTCCCCTGGAGAAGGGATAGGCTACCCACTCCAGTATTCTTGGGCTTCCCTAGGGGCTCAGCTCGTGAAGAATATGCCTGCAATGCGGGAGACCTGGTTCAATCCCTGGGTTGGGGAGACCCCCTGGAGAAGGGAAAGGCCACCCACTCCAGGATTCTGGCCTGGAGAGTCCCATGACAGAGGAGTCTGGTGGGCTACAGTCCACGCGGTTGCAAAGAGTCGGACACGACTGAACAACTAAACCTCCACCACATGCTCTTTTCATTATTCTCTTTAAAGCCCAAAGACTTTCTTACTTAAAATCAGCCTTCCTTGGGTCTAACAACTAAAAGCACGAGAGTCATCCAGGAGACCAAAACTGTTTCAAATTCTTAAATTCAGCAACAGGGGAACCAGACTCACCCATCAGAAGTTCTCTTTTCTTCCTTCTTTTATAATCTGACGTAAATCACAGAGAGCAAAGGCAGAATTTTAAAGCAATGCGATATTTTCCAGTAGTTCACCTTATCCTTGGAAATGAGACTTACTGTTATCCAGATGTGTTTAACATAGCTTAAAACAACTGTGCTCTGGTTTTAAACTGTAGGGTAATAATTTAACAACGTTCTATCTGCCTGAAACAAGACCACCCACACTTGAGAAATTTCCATCTTTCTTGAAGTCTGCATAACACAGAGCTTGCCAAGCAAGGAAACAGCAGTAGGAAGGCCAAGACGCAGTCCGGAGAAGACAGCTTTCTGTATGGAGTGAACTGCTGCTGATAGACGGAAGCAGCTATTGTTCAGTTTCCATGCCCAACACATCCACATCGGCATAGCTGCTTCCAGCAGGAAACGGCAGCGCAATTCCAGATCTGTCTCCATTTAACCCAACACCTTCCCCATACACTTTCGGCTGAGGAGTCAGGACCGACGACCACACACAAGGAGGGGTCACGCGACAGAGGCGCCTCCTGGGGTTGCCAGCACGCCCGCGAGCCTTCATCTCTGGAAAACATTAGAGCACCTTTGTGTGCCAGGAACAAACACAGACTCAGCAGAGGGGAAGTGAAGCCTGCACCAACAGTTCAAGTGAGGGTGGACGAGGATCTTCTGGAAGAATCTCCTGAGCCCCACCTCAGGACCACACCGGCTGTGTGTTCCGGGGCCACCAGAGCACCAGGCCCCAATCACCCCCTCAAGCCTGCATGTTCGCCGGGACCCTGCTCACACCTGCGCGGAAGCCCCTTGGCTCCAGCCACGGTCACTATCGACCTGGGGACGTTTCTTTATATCTGAGTATCCCGTTTAAGCGGGCTCCCCTGGTGGCTCAGATGTAAAGAATCTGCCTGCAACGCATAAGACCTGGGTTTGATCCCTGGGTCGGGAAGACCCTCTGGAGAAGGGAATGGCAACCCACTTCAGTATTCTGGCCTGGAGAATCCCATGGACAGAGGAGCCTGGCGGGCTACAGTCCAGGGGGTCACAAAGAGTCAGACATGAATGAGCAACTGACACTATATCCCATTTTAAGTATGGGGCTAATAACACAGGTAACAGAGACTGCTTAAAAATGAAGGGAAATGCTACAGAAAAGACTGTTCCTTCAACTCCAGCTGACTGCCCCAAGGTGTTTGATGCACACATCAGAAAGCAAGGATTCATCATGCTCCCGAGACAAGCTGAGTGGGAGGTTCTGGACACCCAGGAGTGGAGCCAAGACATTGATCCCATGTCTAAACTGCACCCACGAATCGGGGCTCGCCCCTGGGACCAGGCTTCACTATGGACGTCAAGGATGCTGCCCTCAGGAGGCGGGAAAGGAGTGGACTTGGGGGCCGAGCCGCCCCAACCAGCCCTCCTTTCCCACCTCCTCTCCCCGGCCCTCAGCAAACTCAGGGTCAGGTCACACAGCACGGCCCTCAGGTGGAGGAGGACCTCCCTGTCATGCCCCAGGGGGTTGTGCAGCCCATAGGCATTTTCTAGGAGCCACGGCTCGCAGATCCACAGGGCCTAGATCTATCGAACACGCAGCCCTAACCCAGAGTCATCCTGCTAAAAGCGCCACAGAGGTCAGGGCTGTCCTCCCAGCAAACAGCAGGAACCTCTGTACCAGGAGGCGGCAGTCACCTTGGTAACAGAGGCGGTCACCTTGGTAACACAGGTGGTCCAGGTCACCTGCTTCTTTCTCCTGAGCGGCCCTGCGTGAAGTCGCTCAGTCGTGTCCGATCCTTTGTGACCCCATGGACTATAGCCTGCCAGGCTCCTCTGTCCGTGGGATTCTCCAGGAAATAGTACTGGAGTGGGTTGCCATTTTTTTCTCCAAGGGACCTTCCCCACCCAGGGATGGAACCCGGGTCTCCCGCATTGTGGGCAGACGCTTTACTGTCTGAGCCACCAGGGAAGTCAGGGAGAAAAGCAGAGCAAAAATCCTGAAGCAGAATAGCTCTGAGTGGAACAGAGGCATCTGGGGAGCAAGACGTGCCTGCAGGGGTGGACCCTGGGTGAGGAGGAGGGTCCTGCAGCACAGGCCACAGGCGGGCGCGGGGCCTCGCAGGACCCCACCCCCCTCGGGCAGAGATAGGCGTGTCCCAGGGAGGGGAGCGGGCAGGAGGGTGACACCCGCCGGTCTGTTTCAGGGCCGTGTCTGACCACCAGTGAGAAGGGGCAAAGAGGGGTGTGGTCCAGGAGAGAGAACGGGGTCTGCACGCAGGTGGGAGGAGCTCGCGCAAGAGTGGACGGATCTGACTGTGAGTCAAGACTGTGGCCAGGGTGTGTAATCACACCTCAACAAAGCAGGGGGCCAAACTCACAGCCAAGTGCCAGGAGCCAGTGTGAGGAATTCCGCCCATGGCAAAGGCCATGAGGAAGCAAGCCCAACAAAATGCAAAGGTGTGATCTGGCTTCAGGGGTTCCCCCTGGGTTTTCCTGAACATCTACCCCCAAAAGCCAGAGTCTGCCTGCCTTATTGTACTGTGCTTTCCACTCTCCTGACATTCTCCGGAAAAAGTTAACTCAGGGCTCGAGTTAACAGTCTCCTGCATGTGAAAGGAAGGCCTCGGTTTAAACCCCTCTGATGGCTTTCTAACTTCCCTAAGGGTCTGCCCGGACGTTTTGCAGCTTGTGAATTGTGTCAAGACTGTGGCCAGGGTGTGTAATCACACCTCAACAAAGCAGGGGGCCAAACTCACAGCCAAGTGCTGGGAGCCAGTGTGAGGAATTCCCGCCCATGGCAAAGGCCATGAGGAAGGAGGCCCGACAAAACGCAAAGGCGTGATCTGGCTTCAGGGGTTCCCCCTCGGTTTTCCTGAACATCTACCCCCAAAAGCCAGAGTCTGCCTGCTTTATTGTACTGTGCTTTCCACTCTCCTGACATTCTCCGGAAAAAGTTAACTCAGGGCTCCANTGTGAGGAATTCCCGCCCATGGCAAAGGCCATGAGGAAGGAGGCCCGACAAAACGCAAAGGCGTGATCTGGCTTCAGGGGTTCCCCCTCGGTTTTCCTGAACATCTACCCCCAAAAGCCAGAGTCTGCCTGCTTTATTGTACTGTGCTTTCCACTCTCCTGACATTCTCCGGAAAAAGTTAACTCAGGGCTCGAGTTAACAGTCTCCTGCATGTGAAAGGAAGGCCTCGGTTTAAACCCCTCTGATGGCTTTCTAACTTCCCTAAGGGTCTGCCCGGACGTTTTGCAGCTTGTGAATTGCTTACGGCCCCCAACCAGGAGAGGCACGAAGCTTGGAGAATCTTAGAGATACAGAGCCTTTTCTAAAAAGCTAAAAATCGTATTGGTGACGGGTTTCACTGCTGAGTCAATGACTGCTGCCAGGCCTCCACATTCTTTATCTTTTAGGCACCTAGGAGGATATTAATTAATGTAATCGGGATGCAGAAATAGGAATATAGTAGTTTTGATGTTAGCAACACTAGACTTTTGAGTTAACTACTTTTCTCTTTGTTATAAATCATGGTACTCCTTTTCCTTGTTATAAAATGTTGTGTCCTTGCTATGTAAGAATGTAACTTTATTTAGTGCTTTCTGAGAGTGGCACCAGACTTTGGGAAGAACAACACTGTTAAGGCAAATAAGTCTTCTGGTTGACAAACCCTTATCAGAAAACGGCCGTAAAATGTTAATTGGCCTTCTGGCCAGAAGATGATGTAAATCACCTAAGACCTGTGTATACAACTAGGCATGCAGAGAGAAAGCCTGGTCTCGATAAGAGTCAGGGCTGCTGACGCTGCATAATTTTGTATTATCCACTGATCTCTATGTAAAATCAAAAGTATAAAAGGCCTTTCCGGACAACAGAGGAGGGGCCAGTCACTGGACTGGTCTCCCCGTGTCTTCTTTTCTTACTCTATGTTCTGGCTGAATCCCATCTGGGGCGTGGAGGCTCGCCACGTCTACTTACTTGCCCCGGCTTCTAAGATCCACGTGAGAGGGAGCCCAAGGCGGGGCACCCCCCGCTATTCAAGAGGACGCCGGTGGCCTAACGTAGATGGTGCAAATCTCTTGTCCTGAGCTTTTATTAGTTCTCCATGTAAACCAAGTTATTCAGCCTCTTTTCTCCACTAAATTTTCCTACTACACTATTCTTTCCTAATCTCTCTTTTATATTTCTAAATAAATTTTTCCTTGCCATGCCGTCCCTGCTTCGAATTACCCTGGATCCACTGGGGCTGGACCCTGGCAGCCAAGAGTCCTTATCTCCTGAGGGTATTACTGCACGGTGAGCTTTGGAAGGAATGATGCTAAAGCTGAAACTCCGGTACTTTGGCCACCTCATGCGAAGAGTTGACTCATTGGAAAAGACTCTGATGCTGGGAGGGATTGGGGGCAGGAGGAGAAGGGGACGACCGAGGATGAGAGGGCTGGATGGCATCACGGACTCGATGGACGTGAGTGAGTGAACTCCGGGAGATGGTGATGAACAGGGAGGCCTGGCGTGCTGCGATTCATGGGGTCGCAAAGAGTCGGACACGACTGAGTGGCTGAACTGAGCTGAACTGAACTGAGGTAGTCACAGCTGAGGCACACCCTGCCAGAGGCACCCTTCATGATAAATGGAGAGTATGCTGGGGTCGGGGGCTAAAAGAAGAGGAGCTGTAACTGCTGAAAACGGGAGGATGTGGAGATGCTCTGTGCATTGGACAGACCCTTGGCCTTCTCCACAGTAAGACATCTGCAAGGGAGAAGCACAGGGCTGGACAGGCCTGCTGGCCAGGAACCGCTCACCCACACAGGCCCCACGGCCTCTCCAAGTGAGCCCTCTCTGCCCAGAACAGCAGGAGACTTCTGAACAAAACGTACTTTTTTAAAGACACTTTCATTGGTAGAAAGGATCCACTTACTTGGCAGTTTGGAAGTTCTTTGTTACACTGAGCTAAAAATAAATCTGAAACTTCCAACCCTGGGACCTGGTTCAATAACATGGGAACCGAGAGGCAAGGGGACTCTCCCTACGTGAAAGCTGTGAAGACTGAAGGGCAGCTGTCAGCTCAGACTAATCCTTCAAATCGTCCCCTAAAACCGAGAGGTGTTTTCCTCCTAAACAGTCTTTTTCCCAGCCCTTCTTTTCCCCGAGTCCAGGTGCCCATAGCTTCCTTCTGGGCTTGGTCACGCGGCCGTGTCCAAGTCTCTGCAACCCATGGACTGTAGCCCACCAGGCTCCTCTGTCCACGGGATTCTCTCAGGCAAGAATCCCTCCTCCAGGGGATCTTCCCAACTCAGGGATCGATCCAAGTCTCCCACACTGCAGGCGGATTCTTTACTGACTGATCCACTGAGGAAGCTCTTCAAGGACCTTGCAATTTCGACTGAAGCCTCTCTTCTCACTGGTTTGTTCACATTGTCCGCACACTGAATAAATCCTCCATATACTCAGTAATAGTTCTCACTCTGCTTTCCTCTTCAATACACAGTGAATGACATCATTTCTATCATATGATCCCATTTGCTTAGGCTTTGTATGTGAGCGTGTCCCCACCCACTGGGGAAAGGCCAGGCCTGCACATCATGTGTCCACAGTTAACGGGACTAAGGACAGCAACTGACCCAATAAGAATGCTCCACATGGACAGGAAGTGATAATTCAAACTAAAAGTACTGTGGTCAGCACTGTCAGCGTTCCATGATAATTGAAGTGCCCCAAACACTGAACTTCTTTCTTGCTCTAAGAATCATGCTAGATGTTTGCCAGAATCCCTTTCACACACATACAAATCACATTAGTGTGACGATCATGGTGATGATGTACAGGATTCAATGTCTTTGCTCAAAATCCACAGCTGTTCACCTCAGCTCTCCCCACCCACGGGTATGTGCGTGGGGTATGTGTGATGGGGGTGTGGGTGTGTGCGTGACGGGGGGTGTGGGTGTGTGAGGATGTGTGTGTGTTTGCTCTCACCTCCCAAGTCCTTTCTGCCCCCACTTTCTTGATCCCACTCACAACATCAGTTTTGGTTAGAAAATAAAAATTTAACTACCAAAAAAGCTGAACAGATAACTTCTTAAAGTTTAAAATGCTTCTGTTCACTTTATGGGCCAGTACAACCGTCTGCTCAGTATTTTCTGAATGCAATTTTATGTGAAGAAATGAAGTTGACATACAACTTCCTCACGTCACCATGGATCCAGGCAGCAGCTCAACCTTGACCTGGTTCTCAGCCCTGCTGGCCTCATAAATCACCTTAAAGAGCTGTTTCTCAGCAGGAATCCATCTAAACCATGAGTCTGTCTTCTAAGTACTGACTTAGTTAAGACTCGATACGTCATCAGGCCACTTGGCAGTGAGCTCCTGTGTCTGTGCTCCTGGCCAT
Source organism: Oreotragus oreotragus (assembly GCA_006410675.1). Lineage (NCBI taxonomy): Eukaryota > Metazoa > Chordata > Mammalia > Artiodactyla > Bovidae > Oreotragus > Oreotragus oreotragus. The sequence goes on from SJYX01002530.1 coordinate 295,119, forward strand.
ATGCTGGGGGGACACGTGGGCACCAGGCCCTCAGGAGTCCACGTGCCCACCCGCTAAGCAGGGGGCACTGGTGCTGGTCCATGTGGGCACCAGGCCCTCACATGTCCACCCACTCAGCAGGGGCACTTGTGCTGGTCCATGTGGGCACCAGGCCTTCACATGCCCACCTGCTCAGCATGGGCACCAGGTCCTCATGTGCCCACATGCCCACCCGCTCAGCGGGAACACTGGTGCTGGTCCACATGGGCACCAGGCCCTCATGTGCCCACTTGCTCAGTGGGGGCACTGGTGCCGGTCCACGCAGGTACCAGGCCCTCATGTGCCCACTTGCTCAGTGGGGGCACTGGTGCTGGTCCATGCAGGCACCAGGCACTTGCTCAGTGGGGGCACTGGTGTTGGTCCATGTGGGCACCAAGCCCTCACGAGTCCATCCTGCTCAGCAGGGGCACTGGTGCTGGTACGTGGGCGCCAGGCCCTCACATGTCCACCTGCTCAGCAAGGGGCACTGGTGCTGGTCCACGTGGGCACCAGGCCTTCACATGCCCACCTGCTCAGCATGGGCACTGGTGCTGGTCCACGTGGGCGCCAGGCCCTCACGAGTCCATCCTGCTCAGTGGGGGCACTGGTGCTGGTCCACGTGGGCGCCAGGCCCTCATGAGTCCATCCTGCTCAGTGGGGGCACTGGTGCTGGTATGTGGGCGCCAGGCCCTCACGAGTCCATCCTGCTCAGCGGGGGCCCTGGTGCTGGTCCACGTGGGCACCAAGCCCTCACAAGTCCATCCTGCTCAGCGGGGGCCCTGGTGCTGGTACGTGGGCGCCAGGCCCTCACGAGTCCATCCCCCTCTGCTCCAGAGCCGCGGGGAAGAGCCGCGCCCGCGGCAGTGTGCAGAACACCCCCGACCCGCCGAGTCAGGGGCCCTGCTTTACTCCGCTTGCGTTTCTGTGTGTCATTCCTGGGAAAGAGATGTGTATAAGAGACAGGCCCTCACATGTCCACCTGCTCAGCAAGGGGCACTGGTGCTGGTCCACGTGGGCACCAGGCCTTCACATGCCCACCTGCTCAGCATGGGCACTGGTGCTGGTCCACGTGGGCGCCAGGCCCTCACGAGTCCATCCTGCTCAGCGGGGGCCCTGGTGCTGGTCCACGTGGTCACCAGGCCCTCATGAGTCCATCCTGCTCAGTGGGGGCACTGGTGCTGGTCCACGTGGGCGCCAGGCCCTCACAAGTCCATCCTGCTCAGTGGGGGCCCTGGTGCTGGTATGTGGGCGCCAGGCCCTCACGAGTCCATCCTGCTCAGCAGGGGCCCTGGTGCTGGTCCACGTGGTCACCAGGCCCTCACGAGTCCATCATGCTCAGCGGGGGCCCTCGTGCTGGTCCATGTGGTCACCAGGCCCTCACGAGTCCACCCGCTCAGCAGGGGCACTGGTGGTGGTCCACACAGGAGCCGTCAACAAGCCCTCCTCTGCCGTCTTCTAACTGACGCGTAGCCCAAGGCTCTAGCATTTTCTTCTTGGTGCTCAGCTGTGGTGCCCACGGCACTGGTCGCTTCCGGGGGCAGAGCTGGGAGGCACAGCTACCAGTCAGGCGGCAGGTGGAGATGTGGGTCACAGGAGGAAGCGTGTGGGGACGGTGCAAGTTACACCTGTGACCTGGGTATGCTCCCCAGCTGCAGGGCATGGAGGACGTGTGGACGCAGGGGCAGGAAGAGCTGACCAACACACACATCGCTGTGGAAACACGTCCCATGCACACCAAGAGGAGGGGGCCTCAGGAGGAGGGCGAGCAGCGGTGGACACTGAGCCAGGCGCGTGCCTGAGAACACATCTGCCTCTCAGGGACAGAGAGGGGGGCGCAGCTGCTTCCAGCAGGACTCGAAGCTCGTGGCAGCCCTGCAAGGCCCACACAATGCTCTTTCTAGAGCACACACAGCTAGTGAGAGTCAGTCCCCAGGCAGGTTGATAAGAAGTCCAGGGTCCCCGAAGAGGGGGAGAAAGGGGTCTGGGTTTCTCGAGGAGGAGACAGGAGTCTGGAATTCTCGAGGAGGAGGAAAAAGGGGTCTGGGTTTCTCGAGGAGGAGACAGGAGTCTGGAATTCTTGAGGAGGAGGAAAGGACAGACATCTTTTTTTTTTTTCTCTACATTCCTTAGTTACATAAAACACTTTTTTCTTTAAGTCTGAAACTGATGATTACACAAGAAACAACTCAGTTTAAACTCTGTACTCAGGATTATATAACAACAGTGTATCCTGCTTGAGGACAGTTTCTCCTTCCTGAAAACCTTCTGACTAATCCTGATATCTTAGCATGTATATTATGGGAGTGAGTCTGGTAGGATCTTTCTAGTGTTAAGTTCTAAGCCTTATCCTAAAATGTAAATTGTGGGAGTGGGTCTGGTAAAATTTTTACAAACTTGAGACATTCTTTTGATTTATTGTAATAATTAATTAAAAAGTATGTGAGAGGCCACTCTCCATCCCGCCTCTGACGTCTGGGTCAGAAGCTCTTTCTGCCCCTTTTGATACTTTAATAAAACTCTGCTACACAAAAGCTTCCAAGTGATCAAGCCTGGTGCTTGGCCCCAAAGCTGAATCCTCCTCGGAGGTCACGAATCCCACACCGCTCACTGTCGGCTATCACCAGCCTCACAGCCCGCACATCACGACGCTTTCACTCTTCCCCCCAGCCTTCAGAGGATTGAGGCCTTGCTTTATTTACTGATAAGAAATTATCTAACTTATATGCAGAGTACATCATGAGAAACGCTGGGCTGGAAGAAGCACAAGCTGGAAACAAAATTGGTAGAAATATCAATAACCTCAGATATGATGACACCACCCTTATGGCAGAAAGTGAAGAGGAACTCAAAAGCCTCTTGATGAAAGTGAAAGAGGAGAGTGAAAAGTTGGCTTAAAGCTCAACATTCAGAAAACGAAGATCATGGCATCTGGTCCCATCACTTCATGGGAAACAGATGGGGAAACGGTGAAAACAGTGTCAGATTTTATTTTTTTGGGCTCCCAAATCACTGCAGATGGTGACTGCAGCCATGAAATTAAGATGCTTACTCCTTGGAAGGAAAGTTATGACCAACCTAGATAGCATATTCAAAAACAGAGACATTACTTTGCCAACAAAGGTCATCTAGTCAAGGCTATGGTTTTTCCTGTGGTCATGTGTGGATGTGAGTTGGACTGTCAAGAAAGCTGAGCACAGAAGAATTGATGTGTTTGAACTGTGGTGTTGGAGAAGACTCTTGAGAGTCCCTTGGACTGCAAGGAGATCCAACCAGTCCATCCTAAAGGAGATAAGTCCTGGGTGTTCATTGGAAGGACTGATGCTGAAGCTGAAACTCCAATAGTTTGGCCACCTGATGCGAAGAACTGACTCATTGGAAAAGACCCTGATCCTGGGGAAGATTGAAGGCAGGAGGAGAAGGGGACGACAGAGGATGAGATGGTGGCATCACTGACTCGATGGACATGAGTTTGGGTGGACTCTGGGAGCTGGTGATGGACAGGGAGGCCTGGCGGGCCGCGGTTCATGGGGTCACAAAGAGTCGGACATGACTGAGTGCCTGACCTGAATAAAGTGAGTCCTCACTGAAGTCCATGAAGACCTCGTCCCTTCTAGTTCAAACACATCCCACGAAACATGAAGCAGCTTTGCGCCTCTGTGCCCCAGCACCCTCTCTGGCCAGAGCCTCATGGTAGGGGCCCTTTCCCCGTGAGTGAGCACAGGGCTGAATGCACCACGTCTCCTCCACTCCTGAGAAGCCGGAGAAATGTCCAAACTCACACGGACCCCTCCTCTTTGGGGATTTCACTGAGAGCCACTAAGTCTTAAAGAGGGGACAGCAGGAGTGCTTTTTCAGGGCAGCGAATGGAAGGCTTTTCCTTCATTATTTTACGTGCGGGCATGTGGCTCATCACGGCGCTGCGGTAATCCCAGGAGCGCAGCAAGGGCATGGGCATCGCCGGTACCCATCCACCCTCTCTTCTGAGAAATGTCTCCTAACTCTAAACTGACTTGAGGAGGCGTTTCGCGAGAGAGACTGCTCTAGGCGCTCACTGAAGCATCTACAAAAGGTGCACTTTCAGGAGAGCACAGGGCCGGGTGCCGCCCCACTGGCCGCTGGAGGAGGCAGGGTGCCAGCTGGTCACGCCGCGCTTGCGCCGTCTCCGCTGTTTCTGGGCACAAGGTACGCAGGGCGCACGCTGGACAACTCCAGGGAAAATGAAACAGTGGGGGAGATGGGAAATCCCAGCCGCGCCCGGACCATGGCCCTTCACACTGCTGCGGAGGGGAAGTGCGGGGGGACCCACCTCACTGCGCGAGGCTGCTTCATCAGGAACAGACCACACAGCGAACATCTAAGCCACAGGGGCTCACGAGGCTCTAACCCTCCCCCTCACTGGTCAGATGGCAGGCACCCTGCCTCCACTGCCTGCCTGTGTCTGTGCCCCACCCCACCCCCACCTCCTGGCGGGTCTGTGCCCCCCCCCCCAACCCCACTGCCTGTGCCTGCCTCCTCCACCGACAATGTTCTCGCCAGCAGACCAAGTAAGCTCTTCCTCTCTTTCTTGTATACGTCAGAAGGAGTGCTAGGGCCAAACTCTCATGGAATCTTTATATCGTACCTTAGAACAGAGATCAGGAATCAGTCTCATGGCCTGAGCTCAGGCTACAGCAGTGTGCACCTGGAAGGTATACCATATCCACCAGCTCACGCGGTGTTAGTCACACATCGCAGGCTGGGGACAAGCCACAGCAGACCCCTCCCTTTACTGGTGCTAACGAAGCTTACCGTCAATAGAAAACGCTTGCTGTTTTAATAAAACACGAGTATTCAAAAACATTAGCAACGAATAGTCACAAAAGGATGAGTCGGAAAGGCAGGAAAAGAGGGATCAGCTAGGCGATCGTGGGGAGTTTCTGGTTGTGGATGCAGGATTTCTCTTCAGAACCCTCTCTCAGCAGCTCTGTGACCCTGGGTCCATCTCAGCCTCCCTTGTTTGTTTTTTCTATAAGAAATGATGACACCTTTTAGGATGACTTTGAAGGCTAAATATTTACCTTATGTGAACACAATAACTTGCTTTGGAACCATAAGGATGATTCTCAAGGTCAGTCCTCCTAGAAGAAATAGCTCTTAGAGCTATCCCCACGAAGGTGGAGAGCGAACCAGGGGTGTTCCTGCTAGCGTGCTAGGGCTGGGTTAGGACCGGGGGGAGGGGGCACGGCAGAGCTGCGCCCAGGTTCCACACCAAGGCTGCTGCACGTTAGCCCTGTGGCCCGACTCCTCGAGGTGTGGGTGGGCTGTGTTTTATCAAAAATATAAAATAAGGGGAGCGTTCTCTATGATCGTTCCACTTCCTTCTAGCTCTCAAGTGCGACTGTTCTAGTTCTGCTAAAATGGACCGTGAGCAAACAGACTAACAAACAAGTCGTAATCTCAGGAAAAGAGGGATCAGCTAGGCGATCGTGGGGAGTTTCTGGTTGTGGATGCAGGATTTCTCTTCAGAACCCTCTCTCAGCAGCTCTGTGACCCTGGGTCCATCTCAGCCTCCCTTGTTTGTTTTTTCTATAAGAAATGATGACACCTTTTAGGATGACTTTGAAGGCTAAATATTTACCTTATGTGAACACAATAACTTGCTTTGGAACCATAAGGATGATTCTCAAGGTCAGTCCTCCTAGAAGAAATAGCTCTTAGAGCTATCCCCACGAAGGTGGAGAGCGAACCAGGGGTGTTCCTGCTAGCGTGCTAGGGCTGGGTTAGGACCGGGGGGAGGGGGCACGGCAGAGCTGCGCCCAGGTTCCACACCAAGGCTGCTGCACGTTAGCCCTGTGGCCCGACTCCTCGAGGTGTGGGTGGGCTGTGTTTTATCAAAAATATAAAATAAGGGGAGCGTTCTCTATGATCGTTCCACTTCCTTCTAGCTCTCAAGTGCGACTGTTCTAGTTCTGCTAAAATGGACCGTGAGCAAACAGACTAACAAACAAGTCGTAATCATCTGAACCAGCAAAGTAAGAACCAAACCGCACAGGACGTGCTTTCCAATTTAAGGCAACTGTGGAAACTTGATTCCGAACTGCGTTTCCAAGCTGAGAACCGTAGGCCCACAGTCCCCTCGGCCTCGAGATCTGGAAGAAGTTAGTGGCTTGGCAGGACGGTACGGCAGCTGGGCACAGAGGCACACGGCCTCCCGACGGAAAAGTTGATGGCTGCGCAGGCCGGGGGTCCAGTAACCCAGGTCCCCCTCTGCTCCAGAGCCGCGGGGAAGAGCCGCGCCCGCGGCAGTGTGCAGAACACCCCCGACCCGCCGAGTCAGGGGCCCTGCTTTACTCCGCTTGCGTTTCTGTGTGTCATTCCTGGGAAAGTGCAGGCTTAGATACTGCACAAGCACAGCTGTGAGCAAACAAAAATACCAGCGCAGCGAATCGTTAGACAGAAATGAACACCTCAGGATCCCAGGTCTCCAACTTCTGAAGCCACGCGACAGCTGTTCCATGGGCAGCGCCTTTGCCATCTCACTCCGGGGCGGCAGGACCACTGGCCTCTGACTGCTTCATGGGTGACAGGGGAAGCGGCCCCTCTTTCTAAGCTGGCCTGGGCTTGTCCCAAAGTCTACATTTTACACATAGACTCACTGTTTCTGCCGATTCATCACTTTAAATGTTTGCAGGGCAGACCAGAGCACAGCTGAGTGTCCTGGACCCTGGTCTCACATGTGTGTTTCTGCCCCCGTGGGAGGGGATCACCCTCAGGGGAGACTGTGACTACTGGGGCCCAGTGAGCGCAGCAGTCAGCAGTGATGATGGGATTGTGACACGCACACGTACGCACATGCACGTACACACCCACGATTCACTCCCCAGGAGACACTGAGCCTCTCTCTACGCTGCTGGTGATGGGTCTGACTCTCAGGCATGAAAATGAAAGTGAAGAAGACAGACCATCCTCCCGAGGAATGCAAATTCCAGCGGAGAAGCTGACACATAAACCGGCAATTTAAGAGCGAGGCGCTCCGGGTGCCCTTCACTGTTGTGCTGGATTCAGCCGCTCATCTTGTCTGACTCTGACCCCAGGGACCCCACCAGGCAAGGACACTGGAGTGGGCTCCCATGTCCTACTCCAGTGCGGGCTTTACATCAGGATCTAAAACTGTCACCAAAAGGCCAAGAAGCTTTATTATTTTATTGTAGGGGAAGGTCAGAGAACGCAGCGTTGGCAGGAGGCCCCACACTGAGCAGGGGTCTGACTGAGGGCCACACGGAGTGCAGCTCTGGTGCCAGGCCAGCCGGGACCCCGTGAACGCTGCGGGTGAGAGCCGGGAAGTGGGCTGGCTAAGACCTTGTGGGACAGCATCCTGGAGGCTGTGCTGAGGACTGGCATTTACAGTTTCATTCACGCTTTTTCACCAAACTCCTACAGGGAGAATTATACAGCAGTTAAGCAAAATGGTGACCATGAGGTCACATGAGGTCAATTACAGTGTTACAGTGAGCGTTTTCCAGAATAATATTGAGCCCTCAGCTTTATAATGAAGTCACAGCAGCGAGACATTTCAGACATGTTATCAGGCACGTCCAGAACTTCTGCCATAAGCACCTTCGCCACAAGCGCTTTCAGTGCGTGACAGTTGGCGTTAAACCAACCACGCGGGAGAGCTCAGCCAGCTGGCGGCAGTCTGTCTGGCTCTCTGCTCTGCTTCTCCATCGACACACTGCCTGGTCTTCATCGGACACGAGCCAAAGCCCTCCTAACGGTCTACACGTGGCAAGCGGACGGGGCAGCCCGAAGACAGCGGAGGACGGCTACGCACGTCAGCAGACGGAGGACAGGGCAGTAACACTACCGGAAGTGAGAGCGCAAAGCCGCAGCGCATCCTGCACCAGAAAACGACTGCACGTCGGTCTGCAAGGGGCAGAGCTGCCACGCGGATGTGTGGCTAGAGACAGTGACCCAAGTGCGCGCAGCAGGGCTCAGGCACAGACACACCTGGGGCCGGGAAACGGACAGCCCTCTCAACAGAGAGGACATCAGCAAAAGCAGCGGCGTGCAGCGCTGGGCGAGACGCAAAAAGTGTAAACCACTGCAAAGGAAACACACGGAAGGCAACCCACAACACGAAACCGGGCATTTATACATGACTGCCACGACTCTAATGCATGCTAAACTATTCAAATATTTTGTATGTCACAATAAAGACTTTTTATTTTTTGTTATTCATTTCACATTATGTGCTTTTAAATGGAGCTTTTTATTTTTGGTTATTTAATCTTTTATGGCAAAACTGCCTTATAGCCAGTTAGGTATGCAAAATATATGCAGCAAAAACACTAACAGCAAAGATACTTACGGCAAACGTTTGTAGAACCATCAAGAGGAGACTATGGTGTAAAACGTGCAGATGTCTTTTCAGTGCTCCCAGAAACCTTAATATCGATAAAAACCCTTCTAAATTCACAGTATTTCACGATCTCTTAAAACTGTGAGTACTGGGTAAATTACGTCATCATATCTCCCCACATGATTCCGTGCTTTCTGGGGTCAAGCTAGCAAGTGTGGCCTGCGTTTCATCAGAAATTGGTCTAAATCCAATATATCTCTGGACTTTCCACTTCCTACAAACTAGCAAAGGCTTCTGGACACACGATGCCTTCCTCACTGGGGCGCTCTACGCTAGGTCCGCTGATCAGTGGCCTCAGAGCATGACTGCGTTTAGAGTTTCCTCTCTGCCTTTTTGATCAGGCCTGTCCACCGTGCCCCACAGCACCCGGGGCAGCACGGATTCCACGCAGGCAGTGACGCCTGTGCTGTCTCTGGCCAAGCTGCAGACGGAGCCAGGTCAGCTAGACCACTGGGCTCAACACCAGCCCTGGGTCCAGGTTCCAGCGGGCTCTTGCGATCGAGTGACGGATGTGGGCCTTTCCAGAAAGTGGGCAGAACTGAGGGGCTCTTGCTGTCGAGTGACGGATGTGGGCGTTTCCAGAAAGCGGGCAGAACTGAGGCCGAGAACGCTAGCTCACTGCCTACACCCGGAAAGGTCTTTCACCCCAGAACTGAGGGGCTCTTGCTGTCGAGTGACGGATGTGGGCGTTTCCAGAAAGCGGGCAGAACTGAGGGGCTCTTGCGATCGAGTGACGGATGTGGGCCTTTCCAGAAAGTGGGTAGAACTGAGGGGCTGGAACCCCGAGCCTGGACAGCCAAGTGCTGGCGGCCCCCCAGGAGGACAGTACACGTGGAGTCGGCCTGTGTGCCGCCATCTAGGTCACTTAACACAGAAGCTCCCAGAGGGGGCTCTGACACGCATCCTGATGTTCCAGTGGGAAATTCAAATGTCCAGCCTCTTGATGGACCTATGGGAACAGCACATGTGGGGCAGGACACAAACATCCCTACTTTCTTAGAAACACTCTAGGCTTCCGTGAAAGCACACCCATGTACTGTGCATGACTCTCCAAGCCGAGTTCCTGCTGCTCAGCTGAAATAGACTCCAGAGCTCTCCAGAGCACAAGAGCCATAAATCTGTAGCAAAACAGACTTCAGTTGACTGATGTTGGCAACTTGAGCCCTGGAATAAATTCTGCTACTAACGGTTCAAACTGGAAATCCTCTGTCTCGTGCTGTGGAACACGACGCCCTCTCTATGTGGCTGTTACAGCCTCACCCACTCGGGTGTTTCCAGCACAAACAATAGCTCCTACCAGTTTCAGAGGTTCAGTTTCCTTCCTCTTCTGGTGAAGAAATTCTGTCAGAAACCTTGAGGTCAACGCCTTGTTTCATCTTCGTAAATAATCATCTGGACAGGCTGTGCCCACACTGCAGTGAAAGATCGATTTGCGGTCCTTTTTCTGGCTATCGTAGGAAACTGCTTGAATATTAAAATAAATAATGTGACAGTAGCAGGCTTCCTACTCCTCAAGTCTGCACTACATTTAAATTTACGGTTTGCCTGTTGACTTTGCTAAGAGCTGCAGAACATTTTCCAAAAGGGAGATACTGTAGATTTTTTAGAAGTGAAATTAACTTTTATGATGTGGGCATGATGAGAAAGTCAGGAAGTCTCTGGGAATAAAATACTCTTCAGAACCAGAGAGCTGTATATGAAAACACATGTTTGAAAGCACTTGACGTCTAAAAACAAAAAGCATTAATGCCACATTCACAGAATATGTATTGCCTCTCTTAGAATGGAACCAAACAGCTCTTCTGCAATCTTGATGCAGAGTTCCTCTCTAGTCAGAGAATCTACGATGGATAACACGCTGCTGGTCCACTGGTCTCTGTGAGTAGGAGGCGGTCTCCCCTCCCGTCCTCTGTGTTTTGCACCCCTTTTCTCCTAGGAGCCTTCCCACGCTCACAGGGCACTTGGGACCCCTCTCCTGTTCTTACGCAGCTCCTCGGGTGTGCAGTGTGCGCACAGTGCTCCAGAAGGTGGGACCTGACGTCACCTTGGTGGAAAACAAACCTTAGGTAACTGCTCGCCAACCACATGGGTTTGTTCAAGTATGCTAACTTCTTCATGCCTCAGTTTTCCCATCTGTAATATGAGGATAATCAAGTACCCACTTCTCCAGGATGTGATGATCAAATAAATAAATATTTATTAGTAAATATCACTTCAGTTCAGTTCAGTCGCTCAGCCATGTCCGACTCTTTGTGACCCCATGAATCACAGCACGCCAGGCCTCCCTATCACCAACTCCCGGAGTTCACTCAAATTCATGTCCATGGAGTCGGTGATGCCATCCAGCCATCTCATCCTCTGTCACCCCCTTCTCCTCCTGCCTCCAATCCCTCCCAGCATCAGAGTCTTTCCCAATGAGTCAGCTCTTCGCATCAGGTGACCAAACTATTGGAGTTTCAGCTTCAACATCAGTCCTTCCAATGAACACCCAGGACTCATCTCCTTTAGGATTGACTGGTTGGATCTCCTTGCAGTCCAAGGGACTCTCAAGAGTCTTCTCCAGCAACACAGTTCAAAAGCATCAATTCTTCGGCGTTCAGCCTTCTTCACAGTCCAACTCTCACATCCATACATGACCACAGGAAAAACCATAGCCTTGACTAGATGGACCTTTCTTGGCAAAGTAATATCTCTGCTTTTTAATATGCTATCTAGGTTGGTCATAACTTTCCTTC
>SJYX01002531.1:0-27401 GCA_006410675.1 Oreotragus oreotragus
CCTGGTGGGCTGCCGTCTATGGGGTCACACAGAGTCGGACACGACTGAAGTGACTTAGCAGCAGCAGCAGCAAAATGGTTCTGCCTAACAAAATAAGATATAGAGACATGTGTCATAGTCAACATTAACATGAATAAAAGATTACATGCAGTAATGGAGATGGAGCCCACATTAAGGAAATATATGGTGAAACATACTTTATTATAATTTTGATTCAATTAAAGTAAAAGGGAAAAAAATGAATTAAATTCCTTTTTTCCTCTGCTTCCACATTCTCTTTGTTTCTTTCCTGACTTTCTCCATGCCAATTTTTCTGGTCTCTATGATGAGTTATTTCTCTCTGGAAAGAACTTTGATGGATAAACCCTCAGCATTCCTATAGCAGATGAGGTTATGAGAAGGGAAATATGAAGTAGACAATGCATTATGTTCACTCTCTGAGTCTATAAAGTAAGCTTCTCTGCCTTTCAGGAATGAGCAGATATACCAAGAGCTCATAGAGAGGCAAGGAGAAACAAGTATCTCATTGCTTTACTCTCTTCCATATCACTATTCACCTTTCTTACTGTATCCTCCTTTTAAAACTGTACCCTCTCCCCAATTCTTCTCATTTTTTTAAAGTAGAAGAAACTAATAGATTGAACTTACCCTATATATTTAAAAAATGGTATATATATATATAGAATATATACTTCTCCAATTATATTTTCAGCATACCTGTGCAAACAGATTTTCTCTATCATTTATCTTAAAATGCCAAAAATTAAAATCATAAAAGAGGTTGTCTACACAATAAAATATTAAGTAGTCATTAATTAAAATAAAAACACATACACTTCTCACATGGCCATGATACATTGTCCAAGAAAAACAGGTTACAAAACAGTACGTAAAATATGATCTTACTTTATGCTTAAGTGTACAATTTTTATATCTAAATATAACTAGGAAGTATATACATGAAAATGTTTTCAGTGATTGCATTTGAGTGATAGGTTTCTAGATCATTTTCATTATCTTCCTTATACTTTTCTGAATTTCTTGTAGGTTTATGATATATGTTTATATTTATTAAAACACACATAAAAAAATGGTTGGATCATGAAAATATTAGACAAAGTCAGAGTAAGTAGCTGAGCAGGAGCTTGAACCCAGGCATGCTGCTCTGAAGCCTCTTGTAGAGTCTACTGTAATACAGGTATATTCAATCTAGTCACAAATACCAAAAGTAGAAAAAACAAGTATAACAACAATAGAAGCCTGAAGAAAGGAGGGACAGAATTAAGAGGTTTAGTAGCAGAAATAAAAAATAAATGTTCCGTCATTTGCATTTCTCCTTTTGTTGTTGTTGTTGCTAGTCAAACATAAAAACACCCTAATTAATTGATTCAACAGTTAGTTTCATTTGACAGCTGTTACTTACACAATATCTAAATTATTTCAAAATTATGCCTCCATAGTGTAATACGATAGGATGATACATTCACAGGTGTTTGTGTATATGTGTGTGCCTGTGCACTTGTGTATTTAACATATGGGAAAGTGCATATAGCTAGGGTAGTCATCAGAAAAAGAATATCACAGATCCATCCTGAAATGATCTTTTTCTGCTCAGATCTCTAAAAGGAACCCTTTAAGTAAATTTCATTCACATTTTCTTTCCTTTAGAATCAGAGGGAACAAGTTATACATCTTTCTCAAAGGTAAATCACTGATTCATCTTCAAAGACTCAACTGGGGATCATGGCTGTTATGCTAAACTTCATATGTATATGAGGCTTCCCAGGTAGCATAAGTGGTAAAGAATCTGCCTGCCAAAGCAGGAGATGCAGAGACGTGGGTTAAGTCCCTTTGTTGGGAAGATCCACTGGAGTAGGAAATGGCAATTCACTCCAGTATTCTAGCCTGGAAAATCCCATTGAGAGAAGAGCCTGGTGGGCTAGAGTCCTTGGGATTGCAAAGAGTTAGATACAACTGAGTCCACACAAGCGCACGCGCACACACACACACATGCACACACACACGTGCACACACACACACGCACTCATATATATATTTCTCCCTAAAGTGATTTTTATAGAGACTAAAATCAGAGATCAGCAGAGAAAAATGTGTATGTACAGGTTTTGAACTGTACAGCTTGTAAAGCTTATTAACCAGTGTTAAAGTTATTAAATGTTTCTAGTTGTGGCTTTTAAAAATGAAGTTAAATATTTATCAGTACAGTTGTATCAAAATGGTAATGGACCAATCCCATTTTTCTTCTACACATAAAATTTGTCCTGTCTATAATGTCTGTAAGTCTGTTTTGTTTCCAGTCATTCTCAATTGCTTTTATATAGTATTTGCTAAGTTCTTTCAAGTCAGAGCCCATGTAAATGTTCTTTGGAGGAGCTCTCTACTTCATGTTGGTAAATGTGTTTGGCTTCAACAATTTCAAAAGATTGTCAACTAAAAACAAGCCAAGTAGTATCTTTTGGTGAGGAAATGAAATTCTTAACTTTATTAAGACAAAAAAAATCTTCCTTCTCATACAGAGAGTTATAGATTACAATAAAATTCTATGCATCAAGTAGCTTGTGGAGTATCAATAACTATCTGGTGACCCAAAACATAGAAAGCTATTTTTAATTTGATAGTCATACAATAAATCCTATAAAACAGTTCCTACGTGTCACCATTTCAGGATTGTTTGTTGTTCAGTCACTGTGTCCCACTCTTTGCAGCCCCATGGACTGCAGCACACCAGGCTTCCCTGTCCTTCAGCATGCCCAGCGTTTTCTCAAACTCATGTCCACTGAGTCCGTGATGCTGTCCAACCATCTCTTCGTCTGTCACCCCCTTTGTCTCCTGCCCTCAATCTTTCCCAACATCTGAGTCTCTTCCAATGGCTCCTCACATCAGGTGGCCACAGTATTGGGGCTTCAGCATCAGTCCTTCTGGTGAATATTCAAGAATAATTTCATTTAGGATAGACTGGTTTGATCTTCTTGCTGTCCAGAGGACTTTCAGAAGTCTTCTCCAGCACCACGTTCAAAAGCATCAGTCCTTTGGTACTCAGCCTTCTTGATGGTCCAGTTCTCACATCCATACATGACTACAGGAAATACCATGGCATTGGCTATACTGACCATTGTCAGCTAAGTGGTGGCTCTGCTTTTTAATACACTGTCTAGGTTTGTCATCGCTTTTCTTCAAAGAAGCAAGTGTCTTTTAATTCCATGGCTGCAGTCCCCATCCCATCTGCAGTGATTTTGGAGCTCAAGAAAATATGCCATTGTCTCCACGTTTTCCCCACCTACTTGCCATGAAGTGATGGGAATGGATGCCATAATCTTAGTTTTTTGAATGTTGAGTTTTAAGCCAGTTTTTACACTCTCCTCTTTCACTTTCATCAAGAAGCTCTTCTCCCAGCAATCTTGATTCCAGCTTGTGCTTCATCCAGCCTGGCATTTCACATGATGTACTCTGCATATAAGTTGAATAAGCAGGATGACAACATACAGCCTTGGCATACTCCTTTCTCAATTTTGAACCAGTCCATTGTTTCATGTCCAGTTCTAATTGTTGCTTCTTGACCTGCATACAGGTTTCTCAGGAGGCAGGTAAGGTGGTCTGACATTTCCACCTCTTTAAGAATTTTCCACCCTTTGTTGTGATCTATACTGTCAAAGGTTTTAACGTAGTCAGTGAAAAAGAAGTAAATATTTTCTGAAATTCCCTTGATTCAGAAATTTATAATACTAAAATATTTCAACAGATAATAACATGCAGACCTTGTAAATCTCCAAGCCATGTTGTCCAAATGGGATATATGAAATATTCAGGAAGAATATATTAGAGAACATAGGTACTTTTCATATCTTTGTTGTTATATCTTCATTTTTATAATATTTTATAACTTCATGATATATTCACTTATTAGATATATTTTAAAAAATAAATGCCAATACATTTGGGTAACATTTTCAAGGGTTTGTATACCATTCTCTAAGAAAATAATAATAATTAATAGTAGAAGAAAAGAAACATAAAAGTCTTAATGTCTAATAGATTTTAAGTCAGTAGAAAAATTATTTGGAAAATAAAACAAGCATATCCATTTGGAAGAAAATCTGTATCAATGCAGGACAGAGATTTTTTCGAAGTAACTGAATGAAGGAAATGGCAAATTACAATAGTAATAAAAATTTAAAATTCAGACAGGGGAATCATTATGTTAACTGATTGGCCTATTTTTTTTTTTTTTTTTAAGAGCAGTTCAAAATTTCTTACCTAAGGGAAATGGCATTGTAAGAAAATGTTTATAGAATTTTTTAAAAGTAACTTATATTTAGTCAGTTGTTTTGTCTTGCTACCTTAACAGTGAAATCCATATAAACACTATGTGTACGCATGCTTGCTAAGTCTCTTCGGTCATATACAACTCTTTAAGCCCCTGTGGACTGCAGCCCACCAGGCTCCTCTGTCCATGGGATTCTCCAGGCAAGAATATTGGAGTGGGCTACCATGCCCTTCTCCAGGTAATCTTCCCAGCCCAAGGATCAAACCCACATCTCTTGTGTTTCCTGCATCAGCTGTTAGGTTCTTTACCACTGTTACTACCTGCAAAGTCCATAAACACTATAACAAATTTTAAAACTCCATCAGGATGTTGTAGACATTAATACCACCTCACAAATTGTGGCTGCGTTTAATTGTATCTCTCCCTCCAGCCTGCCCCTGAAAGAGTAACTACTTTTCTAAAAGGCAGAGTTTCTATTGAGAAAAGTAGAGGAAGCAGAGGGAGAGGAGCAATATCCTGCAAGAAAAAAGCAAGTGAAATAGGAGTATCTCTCTGATCATATTAAAAGCCCAGAGAAAAAAGGAAGAGGAATAGGGACATTGTAAAGGATGAGGTCTTGGTATCAGGGAGCTGGGGCTTCCCCACTGGCTCAGTGTTAAAGAATCTGCCTGCAGTGCAGGAGTCACTGGACCCAGAGGTTCAGTCTCTGGGTCAGGAAGATCCCCTGGAGGAGGACATGGCAACCTATTCCAGTATTCTTGCCTGGAGAATCCCCATGGATAGAGGTGCCTGATGGGGTGTATTTAATAGGGTCACAAAGAGTCAGACACAACTCAAGCAACTTAGTACAGAACAGATCAGGGAGCTAAAGATGTGCTTTCACCCCTGGTCACATAATCCAGAAAATAACAAAATTAAAAGAGGAAGCAAGCTTGCTTGTACAATATAAAGTCCTTCAGATGGAGAAAGCTGAGGCGAGCCAGCCGACTGGTCAAGGACCTCGCCAGATGGAGGGCCAAATAATTTATTAGAAATATAGATGTAAAATATCAATGTTAGAAACCCAAGCAAACGTCTTTTGGAAGCTTCCCAATATAGCAGGAATACCCATTAAGCACGCTGTATCCCAGCCACCTGGCTTCCCTGGTGGCTCAGGGTAAAGAACCCGCCTGCACTGCAGAAGTGCTAAGTCATTTCAGTCATGTCTGACTCTGCGACCCTGTGAACGGGAGCCCACCAGGCTTCTCTGTCCACGGGATTTTCTAGGCAAGAGTACTGGAGTGAGTTGTCATTTCCTCCTGCAGGGGATTGTCCCAAGCAAGGAATCAAACTCTCATCTCTTAAGTCTCCTGCATTGGCAGGTGGGTTCTTTACCAGTAATGCCACTTGGGAAGCCCTAAAAATATAGATGTAAAATATTAATATCCAAAACCCAAACAAATATCTTTTAGAAACGCCCCAATGTAGCAGGGAATAGTCTAAATACACTGGCTTTAAATGGTGAAGCTAAAAAGTAAAATTCTACACTCACATGTTGGCAAGTAGTTTCTCTTTAAGTCAAAGTCTTAGATTTTAACAGCTGAAACCAAGTCATTTTAAAAATACAATAAAATCTGGAGCTATAAAGACTGTGGAAACTTACTTAACAGCCTGAGCTAAAGATAACCAGGAATTTGCCACTGGGAACTATTTTATGCTTTTGATGGAGCTGCAGTGTATAGGGTCTAAGGTAATTGATGTACAGAAAGAACAAGCTAATAAATACTGATTCTAGAATTTCTATGATTTAAGGAGGATAGGAGTGTTAAGTTGATGGATAAGTCCCACAATGCTTTTCTTTTATAAGGTCTGCTAAGCCTAGTTGGCAATCGTATTTCAAATCTATTTATAAGGTCCCTATAGAAGAATAAAAAGCAAGTGTCATGTGTCTGGACACTCACCAAAAAATAGAACAAAAGTTGTGTATACATGCTCAGCATTCAGAAATGTGTTAAACTATTACTTCTGGTGAATCCATTTTGCATGGTTTTTGTATACCTGGAAATTAAACTATTTCTAATCCACTGCTTTACAATATCCTTTAATAAATTCTCTCTAATTGAAACAGAATAACAACAGGAAGAGCCTCAGATAGGGAATAAGGTGTGAGAATTCAAGGTCTTGATTATTCATATTTTGGTTCTTGTTTCTTGAATTCTGTTTTTTTGCGTTAGTCTTTGTTTTAATGAGGAAGTTGATTAAGATAAGTCTGAACATACTATGACTCTGCAATTGAAGACGTAAACTTACTAACAAACTCCCAATCAGATTAGCACTGCATTGGTTAGCTATTTTTGCATAACAAAGCCCTCCAAAAGTCAGCGACTTGAAATAATAACCTTCTGTTCTAGAAGTCAGCAAGGATGCGATGCTGACCTGGACTGGGCTCAGTGGATCTCTACTTGGCTTGCTTGTGTCCGTGGTCAGGCAGCAGGTCAGCCGGACACCGGGGGGCTCCTGGATGCCCCTGCAGGGATAACTTAAGTTTAACATGATTTTTTTATTTTGTAGCAGACTGTCTCAGGCTAGATCTTGTGCTAGGGGTAATGTTCAGAAAGAAAGCTAGATTGAAAGGCTCAGTATCTCTTTTTTTATTTTATTTTATTTTATTTATTTTTTTTTGTATTTATTTACTTTTTTTACACGAACTCCCAAACATGAACCCCCCTCCCACCTCCCACCCCACATCTTCCCTCCAGATCATCCCCATACACCAGCCCCAAGCATCCTGCATCCTGCATTGAACATAGACTGGCAATTCATTTCTTACATGATAGTATACATATTTCAATGCTATTCTCCCAAATCATCCCTCCCTCTCCCTCTCCCTCTCCTTCTCCCTCAGAGTCCATAAGTCCGCTCTACACATCTGTATCTCTTTTGCTGTCTTGCATACAGGGTCCTCATTACCATCTTTCTAAATTCCATATATATGTGTTAGTATACTGTATTGGTGTTTTTCTTTCTGGCTTACTTCACTCTGTATAATTGGTTCCAGTTTCATCCATCTTATTAGAACTGATTCAAATGTATTCTTTTTAATGGCTGAGTAATACTCCATTGTGTATATATACCACAGCTTTCTTATCCATTCATCCGCTGATGGACATCTAGGTTGTTTCCATGTCCTGGCTATTATAAACAGTGCTGCAATGAACATTGGGGTACATGTGTCTCTTTCTATTCTGGTTTCCTCGGTGTGTATGCCCAGCAGTGGGATTGCTGGGTCATAAGGCAGTTCTATTTGCAATTTCTTAAGGAATCTCCACACTGTTCTCCATAGTGGCTGTACTAGTTTGCATTCCCACCAACAGTGTAAAAGGGTTCCCTTTTCTCCACACCCTCTCCAGCATTTATTGCTTGCAGACTTTTGGATCGCAGCTGTTCTGACTGGTGTGAAGTGGTATCTCATTGTGGTCTTGATTTGCATTTCTCTGATAATGAGTGACGTTGAGGCTCAGTATCTATTGAAGTATGAACTGGGAAATGGCCTGCTATGACTTCTGCCACAGACAAAGCCAGTTAAGGCCCAGACTGAGCCTGGCCTTGATCATAGCCCAGATTCAAGAAGGAGGGGGAAAGAGCCTCTATCGGAATCTTTAACACAGTCTTTATCAAGAGATGTGAATATGGAGATGGCTGCAAATAGGATCATTTTTGCAATCAATTTGCAAAAACACCATGAAGATGTAAATCCAATCTATAAAGCTATACCAACATTCTTTAAGAAGGCTGAGCCACTGATACTCTTCATGAGCATGTCTAGGCATAGTGGAGAGCTGGTGATTACGGGCAGATATCCTGGAACTGGATTGCTTGGATTTGAAACCTATCACTAGAATTTAGCATCTGTGCAGTCCTGAGAAAGTAGTTTGTCTTCCACTGCCTAACTAGTCTCATCTATAAAATGAGAATAACAGTACCTTCACAAAGTGTTGGTACAAGAATTAATGTATATAGCCTAGCACACAGTCATTTAATAAATGTATGATATTTTATTAGTTGTAGTATTGATAGGAAAATATTAACAAAGATGCTAATTACAAGAATAGAGAAGATCAGTAAATTTCCAGCTGAATTTGCAAATAAACAGGCTAAGCATCAACAGTTTGTGAAGTAGATTCCAGTACCAAGCACATACCGACCAAATCAAGATACATGGATTTGAGCAAACTCTGGTAGATAGTGGAGGACGTGCTGCAGTTCATGGAGTCACAAAGAGTTCGACATGTCTTAACAACTGAACCAAGGAAACAAGGATTTAGATATCTTTAAACTATTCATTGAAATCTCGCTGAATTCTTCTAATTAATAAATCAGCAAAGTATATAAATGCTATGGACTTACTTCACTTTTTAAAAAATGGGATTTTGAATTCACTTTTACATACTTTAAAGAAAGGCTTTATCAGAACAATCTATAATTATAGCAGCACTCCCCTGATAGGACCAGAAGGACATATTCTAAATCAGGTCTTTCATGGAATTAGAGAGAAATGTTCCCGTTCTTTTTTTTTTTCTTCCCCCAGACTTCACTTATAGCTCTTTCACCCATTACCCAGTAAAGTCATAAAGGAAACAGATCAAAAATCCTGCAATCTCAAGTTCATGTATCATAAAAGGAACATATTCTACCCATGGGTAGAAAAAGGAGGCAAATCCAAGCTCCTAACCACAGATCACAGCAAGGGAGCATGTATCAAGCACCTATCACTTGAAAGAAGAATGGCAGTCCTTCCGTGAGATGAAAATAAAGGAGAAATCAGAAAAAAAGAAGGTTGCCAAGTCACCAAAGAAACCAATTATGCTTCCAAGCAGCCAGAACATAAGTATATGCTTGTGGGTCCAGGGCTTAAAAGAAATCAGAGAATGTTTAAAGAAAATCAAGCTTCAGATCTAAAGGAAATCATCTTCTTTGTGTATCCTGCCTGCAGTTTTGACTTTTTTTTTTTAATCTCAATAGAATTTGCACGAACCATTTCAATTCATTCTCCTTGCACAGATACAGCATATTTACCAGTGTGCTGACATTCCAGTGGAAGAAGTGGAATTTGATATAAGCCTTTTGGTCTCCTTCAGTAGAATGGACTACTGTCACAAACTTTGCTTTTGAACTTAAGAAAGGATGAGGCTAATAGTTATTGAGTTCTCAATATGCAGCAAGAAACTGCAAATGTTTTCATGTATGATCTGTCACCTACTTCTGATTATAACCTTGCAAAGTATTCACCCCATTTTACAGATGAGAAGACAAGCTCAAGAGGTCCTGTTGCTTGGCCTTGGTCACAGAGCAGGCATTCCACTGGTGCCAAACCAGAATGAGTACTTGCCAATTAATAAGGGAAAATATACAGCAAGTATGCAGGTCACCACTCCCCTCCCACCACCTTTTACACTCCTTTGGAATACTTCCTGAAAATAGCTGCATTTCACCTCTGCTGCACTCTTCTCCATGTGCACTGTACAAAAGCTTTGGACAGAAAGATCCACCAAAGTTATCAGATCAGTTACCCAAACAGCATGCACACATACACACTCAATGAAATTCAGAGGTTGGAGGGAAAAGGGAGCTAAAAATGAAATTCTGTCTATGGAAGAGATTTGAATATAAATGAAACGTGGTGTGCCTCTTCTGTGCTCATGAACCTATGTTTTTCAGAGACCTGTTTTCAGTTATTGATTTACCACCCTGTACTGGGAAGTGCCCATGAAAGGGAAGTGTAGACAGACTGCAGTGAGCTCAGTTACTTCTTTATGCACCAGTTACAATGAACTGTCGGCATATAAACTTGAATAGCTTATGGACTCAAACAGAGATGAGCCCATAGATACTAAACTTCCTTTGAAACACAGATATCTTGTAAATTGTTTGATATGTTTCTGTCCTTTAAGGAAATATGGATCATTTAGTTCTGACTGCTGCATCTGTGCCTCTGAAAGCAAAGCCTCTGTAGAGGGATTGAGGACTTTATAAGAATTTTGGTAGGTAACTAGTAGATTATGAGATGGTCAAGTGTAGGCTACATGTGGATGCAAATGTAACCTTGAATTCACTATTAAGGTCTTATGTGTTATTTTTCCAAGAAATTTTGGGAAGCCTTGATGCTTCATGAGTAGTACTAAGCATGATGTTAAATGTTTAGCATAGGTGATTTTATATAAATCAAGTCTGTGTTTTATTCTCATGTTCACAATGAGTTGTTCATGAGGTGGTTTGAAAAGGGGTGTGTGTTTGTATTTGCTTGCTTGACCTCAAAAACTGAGCTGAGAGCAAAGTAGGGTGGTACTTGTGCTGGTTGAGAACTCGATGACACTAATGTTGTGGTTTGAGTCAATACAGACTTGAAAGAACAAATATCTTGCAACATTTCTCTTGTTGCCACTATACATAGAAAAAGACAGGAAGCCTTAGGATGCAGTGCAAGAAGTTGTTGATGAAGACAGAGTTGAAGAGTGACCTGGGTTGAGACCAAAGTCAAATAAAATATTTATGGTTCAGGTTTTTTATTTCTTATTTCCCTAAATGGGGAATAAATATTTTCCATGTTTGTTACTTTAAAAGCTAACTGGAATTACTTATTGAAGTGAAGATTATAAATCAGAGGAAATGTTTTTAAAGAAAGATATATTCAAGAATTCAAGTGAATCTGAATCTCCCCCCAAACAAGCTGAAGCTAAATAAACTCTTCCATGAAAATCTGATCTTCTGGGTAGTGGCAGACAAACTAGACCAGGTGACTCGGAAATCAAAGATACATTCAAAGATGCATTATCTTGGGAGGATGAGATGGTTGGCTGTCATCACCGACTCAATGGACATGAGTTTGAGCAAGCTTCAGGAGTTGGTGATGGACAGGGAGGCCTGGCATGCTGCAGTCCATGGGGTTGCAAAGAGTCAAACACAACTGAGAGACTGAACTGAACTGAACATTCAAGAGAACCTGCTTGTTGAGGGAATCTCAGTCCCAATGTCAGTCTCAGATTGCCTGATTTCTGAGTCACCTGGTCTAGTTTGTGTCCCGCTACCCAGAAGATCAGATATTCGTGGAAGAATTTGTTTAGTTTCAGCTTTTTGCGGGAGGAGATTCAGATTCACTGCCAGGGTGTACCCAGGAAGACACTGCCACTGAACTCATTTCACCAAGCAAACAGAACTGTAGCTCAGACACCACTGTGACTCTTTCAGGCCTCCCCAGTGATAGATAAAAGCCTCATAAGCTAAATATTAGGATGTTCCCAATCAGTCAACACTTGGTTCACGTTAGTGAAAAGCTCTCACAATTCAATGATATGCTCATTGGTCAGGAAAAAGTATCTGTATTTATTTAATGACTGGTCTTTTCAGCTGGTGTTATTTCTAGATTTCATTTTTGTATTGCATAAACTGCAAGCAATGGCTGTCTGACAAATTTGTTTTCAATCCTGTTCAATGTTAGTGGAGGATATAAAATTGACAGGCTCAGAGAGCAACAGGAGAGTTATCATACGAGACTAAAGTTGCAAGTATCCCTTCTGTTTCTGGTCTCCAGAGCTGCGGGTGACCCTGGTGTTACTGTGGAGAGAAGAATGCACAAGCAAGTTATTTGGGCTACAGGTTGAATGAATATCATTATTTTGAAAAGTGAAATTCTTAGGGCTCACTGGATTTCCAGGAAATCTTTAGCTTCATCTCTACTCTTTGTTTTACAAAAGGGTGCTATTAAAAATATTTGCTGCCCCAAATATTCTTATATTTCCATTCCATTTCTCTAAATCCGGACAATACCTTAAGGCCTAGATTCTATTTCACCTCCTCTGTGAAGATTTTCTTGAGCATTCCAACCCACAGCAATTGCCATCTTCTGGATCCAAACTCCTCTGGCTCTAGGAGGAAAATATATAATAGTGATTAAATCATAGCATAAGCCTGAGTTCCAGCTGTGATTCCTACTGACTGTGTGGTGTTGGGAATGTTACCTGTCACCTATGACCCCTGATTTCTTCACCCATAATTCTAGTCTAGTAATACTTCCCCTCATCAAATGGTGATAAGGATTACATTAAAAGTGTCCTAGGTAAAGACTTGGCCCATAATCTCTCAAGCAATTTGTCATACTCTGTTTTTCCTCATTATTTACCATCTACCCCATATGTTTTTTGTCTTAAGGAGATTGTAAGCCACATAAGGATCGTGTGTTTTGTTTACTTGTGCTTATATTCTCTGCCGCCTATTTTAGTGCTAGATAGTCTTAGCTCTCCAGGCAGTATAGACTGATGGCTTGAGGTTTTAATTGACGTAAGTGTCTTTGGCAGAAAAAACAGAGCTATGTCTAGAGGCAGATGCAGACTCTAAGCAAATACACTCATTTTTTTTGGTATATGCGGCCGTGATATGGTCCATAGAGTAGAGAGAGGAAACACTTCAGCAGTTCGAATGGCTCTTGCCACAACCTCAACAGAGGGGGACATTTTCTAAACTGAAAACAGGCAGTGCCATAGATGAAATAAGATCTAGTATGTGTTAGAGAAGCAGTTTTATGTGCAGATTTTTTTTGTCATTTATTCAAATCAATGAAAGCTGAACAAATAACCCCTCCCAGAATGCTCAGAGTATAAACCTGGGCGTCTCCTGGAATCTAAGGGGGATTGGAGACCAGCAATTTCTCTCAGATTCTAGTNGTGTTAGAGAAGCAGTTTTATGTGCAGATTTTTTTTGTCATTTATTCAAATCAATGAAAGCTGAACAAATAACCCCTCCCAGAATGCTCAGAGTATAAACCTGGGCGTCTCCTGGAATCTAAGGGGGATTGGAGACCAGCAATTTCTCTCAGATTCTAGTGACTAGTGTCAGAGCCTAGAGGAGAGGGGCTTCTGCTAGTGTGTAGCTATTAACATGTATTGGAGGTGGTGTCAGGGGCTTCCCAGGTGGCCCTCATGGTAAAAAAAAATGAAAATAAAAAACCTACCTGCCAGTGCAGGAGACGTAAGATACGTGGGTTCAATCCCTGTGTTGGAAAGATCCCCTGGAGAAGGGCATGGCAACTCACTGGAATATTCTTGCTTGGAGAATCCCATGGACAGAGGAGCCTGGCAGTTGCAAGACCAACAAATTGCAAGGGATAAGACATTTGACCCTGTGACCAGTGGCTAAGGTAGGATCTCTTTGTTACGTCTGAGAATATGACTAGCAAAATCATAGTCATGTGGTTGTTTGGTGAAGCACTCTATGTTGGACACAGACTGACTACTTAACTGATGCTGAAATGTGGCCAGACCCATACTTAAGCATCATGAGTCACTCAGTCTTATATTGAAACTCTTCTTGATTTTTCTGTCACACCTTATACACTCACACTGAGTGAGTACCTCTCCCTATACCTTCCAGAGTAATCCCTGTCCTGTGGATCAGCTGTATCACAGTCACTCATTCCATAAACAAGGCCATATGCATCTCTTAAGAGACAAGGGTTATGTTAAGTAATAGAGTTACTTAGGTAAAACACACAGCTCCTGCCCTCTGCTAACAGGTCTAACAGGCAACATAGAAAATAAAAGAGTTAATTACAAGCAGTGTGACAAAATGCAATGATAGAGCTATGCATAACACAGTATGGGAGGAGGACCACCTATCCACATAGCTGCAGGGAAGAGAGGTCAGAGAAGCCCCCTTAAACAAGTCCCTTTGGACTGAGTTTTTTAACTGTAGCTCAGGGTAAAACAGGGAAAACAAAATAGCTGGAGAAGGACGCAGGGATCAGATCATGAACCCTATGTTTTGCCATGCTACTGGGAATGGATGTGATACTGTTCTCAGAAATATTAAGGAGTACAAATGGATACACAATTTGATTTGGATGTTCCATTAAAAGACTGGGGGAAAGCTGGATGGAAATTATGGAGAAGGAGATCCGGGAGAAAGAATAAATTTCATTTTACAATGATAACATTGTGGTACCTGGGAACGGTTCAGATGAAGACATCTAGAGGAAACGGATATTGTTCCTGGAATGGGGAGCCAAATATGCAAGTTGGGGAGTCAGTGATAATTAAAGCCACGGAAGTGGATTAAATCACTCAAAGAGAGTGTTTAGGTTAGAAGAGTAGAGGCCAAAATTCGGGGATGAACATTTCAAGAAGAAAAATAGATAGTTAGAAATAGTGGCCAGAGAGTCAGAAAAAGCGTCATGAAAAACGCTGATGGGTTTATGGAGACCAAGGGAGTAGAGTTCTCTGAGAGAAAGAAGTGATCAGCAGTAACACGTGTTGCTTGGCTGGAAATTGACTCTCAGTTTGACATTTTAATCCTCATCACAATTTCCTAATAAAATCCTGACTTCCCAATTTGATTGTTGACAGTTGCCTGCCCCACCCTGATTATAATTCCAAATTTCCTATGACTCAATAAGAGAGGCAGAATTTCCAGAGCATAAGCAGGTACTAATTGAACTGTAGTTCCCTTTTAATATGAGAGAGGCCTAGCACCAGTAATAAAGTTAAAGGGGCAGTAAAGGAGAGACAAGGTCCAATGTGAAATGGTCCCCAGTTTAGTGTATGTCCTGAAAGTTAGCTCAGCACTTCTTACTGCTGATGGGGAAAACTATTCATAGCACTTTCTGTCTCCCAGATTGCAGATTCCTCATCTCAACACTTAACTGCCCAACAGCTGCTCATTCTGTGCCCAACCCAGGAAGATTTATTTTCAGTGACCATGAAATGTCATACTAACCATGTCTCAAGAGGATTGGTTCATTCAGAAAGACTTCTACCTTCTTTTGGCAAACCTGAGAAAACTACTGAGACTATTCCAAAAGTATGTCAGTGTTAGGTTCTAAAGTCTAAAGAAATTAAACAATATCTATGTTGTGGTTTCATTAGTTTCATACAGAAAGGAAAAAAATGATACATATTTCCACAATTGCTTTAGAAGCATCTCAGTATTTTAGCCGTATCTCTTGCTATGTAACAAAGTCTTAAAATTTAGATTGAAACAATGAATTATTATTTTTCACAATTCATAGTATTTTCTGTGTACATTTGCACTCATGTGACTGCCTTCAGCTGCTGAGTTGGCTGAGCTGGAACGTTCACGATGCCCTCACTTACATGTCTGGCATTTGATGGGCTCGGCACCTCTCTTCTCCATAAGATCTCTCATTCTTCAGAAGGACAGATCGGCTTCCTGGCATGGCCGTCTCAGGGCAACACCACAAGAACATGAATGTGGAAACTGCAAAACCTGTTAAGGCCTCATTTTGAAAACCAGATGGAATCATTTCCACTGCACTTTCTTTTCAAAGCAAGTCATGGGAACACTCAGATTCCAGATGAGGAAGTAGACTTCATCTTTCTGTGTGTGTGTGTGGTACCATTTTTTACCCAGTTGCTATTCACCAAAGATACTGTAACACAAAAGCTAAAAGCAAGTTCTTTGAAATCAGGATACTTGGGTTTCAATCCCAGCTCCTCCCAGCTCTATCAGCTCTACTACTGCCTACCTCAGTGGGTTACATGAGTATTTTATGGTACCTTACTTATAGAGTGCCTTAGAAAAATACTTGGCATATTAAAAAGCACTCAGTGATTATTTACTAGTATCTTAAATGTCTTATTTTTCTATTCCACGTTAAAAGTATTTTTCTGTCTTATTACAGATTCTTCACATATATAATTTGAATTTCTACCCAGCAGCTTTTTATGTGGCTATGCTATAATTTTCACAACCATCTCCTCTATAGGATATTTAGTCTAATTCCTATTCAGTTCAGTTCAGTTCAGTCGCTCAGTCGTGTCTGACTCTTTGCGACCCCATGAATCGCAGCATGCCAGGCCTCCCTGTCCATCACCATCTCCCAGAGTTCACTCAGACTCACGTCCATCGAGTCAGTGATGCCATCCAGCCGTCTCATCCTCGGTCGTCCCCTTCTCCTCCTGCCCCCGATCCCTCCCAGCATCAGAGTCTTTTCCAATGAGTCAGCTCTTCGCATGAGGTGGCCAAAGTACTGGAGTTTCAGCTTTAGCATCATTCCTTCCAAAGAAATCCCAGGGCTTAAGAATGGACTGGTTGGATCTCCTTGCAGTCCAAGCTATTATATACTGATTGCAATGATTTTTTTTTTTAAGGTATAAAGCTGTTTTCATTTTTTCTGGTTATGCTAAGGTCTGTGTGTATTTGTTTGTATGTTTGTGGTTATTTCCATAAGATAGATTCTCAAGGTTGGAAATTCTGGTAATGAATTATCTAAGACTTCTGATTCCTATAGCCAAATTCTTTCCTAGATGAGCAGATCAGTTTATACCCCCACCAATGATATATGAGAGGGTGCACCTCTAAAACCTCAGTTGTGATGCTTTAGCCATGGCATTATCTCCAGATGGAGCACATGAGAAGTCTGAGCTATTTCATTTTCTCCTCCCTATGAAAGCAGATTAAAGCTGAGCAGAAAAGCAGCCCTAGATGCCACTGAAAAAGGTTGGGGAAAATATGTGGGAGATGAGTGCAAACATGTCTGGTAAAAATAGAAAAATATGATATCCACATTGAAAAACTAGTTGCCATCTGGCCTTTCAACAATAAACTAAAAAATATGTGCTTAAAGTAATAGTTGAAATTGCTATTTTTATTTGGTGGCTAGTTTGATTTTCTTTAGTGATATTGTCTAAACAATGACATGGAGATGCTAAACATCAGAATTTCCACAGCATCCAAAATGTCCAGTTATAACCCTCTGCAAAGCAAAATAGGATAATAGGTGGATGTGACATTTACAGATAAACTTCTCTCCCATCATTAGATGGATGACTCCAACACAATGACAATAAGTCTTTATCTTCAAATCATATTTTAATAGAACAAATTTGCTATACTCATGAACATGAATAGACTCTTGGTAGTGCAGGTTATTTTAATGGACACATCACTTTAAGCTAAACTTTCTCCATCTGTTCAGCTCTCTACCAATGCGTAAAGTGCATAATTCACAATTACATCATAAAAATAAGATCTACATTATATCAACTCGTGTCAAAGCTTTTAAATCTATGCTATTTGGCATCTGTTGCCATATTAATATTTGCTCCCTTCCAACAAATCAGAGACAAATGCACCACTTCTCAATTAGGAAAATCTGAAAAAATTACATGTTTACAAGAGAAAAGGAAATTCTTTATCATACATTTCCTTTTATAATCATGCCTATTGTTCAGTATTACTTACTTTCTCCTATAGTTGGTCTTACAGGCTCCAAACCCTTTCTGAGTTGGTCCTTCATAGTTTTCATTGGTGGAGAAGGCAATGGCAACCCACTTCTTGACTGGAAAATCCCATGGATAGAAGAGCCTGGAAGGCTGCAGTCCATGGGGTCGCTAAGAGTCGGAGATGACTGAGAGAATTCACTTTCCCTTTTCACTTTCATGCATTGGAGAAGAAAATGGCAACCTACTCCAGTGTTCTTGCCTGGAGAATCCCAGGGACGGGGGAGCCTGGTGGGCTGCCGTCTGTGGGGTTGCACAGAGTTGGACACGACTGAAGCAACTTAGCAGCAGTAGCAGCAGCAGCTTTCACTGGAGAGCAAAGCTAATTTAGTCACAAAAAGCTAAAATTTTCACATATGACAATACTAAAGTTGTTTCTTAGCTCACTTTAAGAATGTAAGTGATATAATTTATATACATTGAGAAAATTAATTATAATTATATACATATATAATTTTTTTAATGTTATTTGCTCAGTTGTGTCTGACTCTTTTCAACCTCATAGACTGTAGACCACCAGGCTCCTCTGTCCATTGAATTCTCCAGGCAAGAATACTGGAGTGGGTAACCATTCCCTTCTCCAGGAGTTATTCCTGACTGAGGGATCGAATCTGGGTCTCCTGCATTCTAGGCAGATTCTTTACCATCTGAGCCATCAGGGAAGCCATATATTATTATATTTATATTTATATTTATATGTTTTCTTATTTGAGGGCAAATTGAATTAATCTGGGTATCTGTCAGACAGAAAGCCATAGAAGGAGACTAAAAAGAGAAGAAGAATGAGAGAATGGTCAATTGGCCAGCACATCCACTTGCTTCCCCCAGTCCCTCTCCCACCTTAGGGTCTGTGAATATGCAGAATTTGCTGAAGACCATATCCCTGGCTGCCCTGCAGCCTTTCTCTGGGATCCTACCTACTTAACTATTCTTGCTTAGCTTTGGCCTATGTGCAGTTCTTAATTTTTACAGTTGCTGGTATCTGTTTACCTTCACATATCTGGTTCCTTGAAGGACAGGGTACTTAGAGTTCCCTTTGTGTAATGTCACCATTGTGACCCACTCACCTGTAGGCTTGAAAAAGAAGTCCTTGTTTCTGGTGACAATCATGTAAAACATGGACAAAGAGTCGGGGGTCTCTGAGTGCTTCAGTGGACAGAAAGAACTCCCAATTCAAGGAAGTCAGAAGGCTTTCCTTTTGCTACAGATTAAAAGATATCACTCAAGCAACTAAGGCTAGAGAATGCTGATTTTAATTCTGGCTTCCACACTAGAGTGAAAACACTGTTAAATTTGCTTTATTAATTATGAATGAATCACTCAGGAGAGAATAGTACCATGTTGATGAAGGGCGTATCCCATCAATCAGACATGCAGTGGCTAGTGTATCTCTCCCCTTATACCTGTCTCCTAAGTACTTATCAACTCATGCCATGAAGTTTTCTTTACATCTCTGTCTTTCCAGGTAGAATGGCGAACCACCAGTGCAGTGTTATTGGTTGAACTGTGTCTGTTCCATCAATGCTATTGCTAATTTATTTATTGTGCTAGTAACTTCAGTTGTGTGCAACTCTTTGAGACCCTATGGGCTGTGGCCCACCAGGCTCCTCTGTCCATGAATGCTGGAGTGGGTTGCCGTGCTTTCCTGCGGGGACCGAACACACATCTTTCATGTCTCCTGCATTGGCAGGCAAGTTCTTTACCACTAGTGCCACCTGGGAAGTCCAATCAATTTATTAGATAGTGTTTAGCAGGGAATGAAAATGAAGTGAATTTTCAGTGTCTCCTTATCTTTGATAGCATTATGCTTTACAAGGTAAGGGAATTTTGTTTTTAATAGTGATTATATTAGGTTTAGTTTTACTGATTCCTATAATGTTTGTTCTGGATACTCATTGTTCTTTATTCTGTTTTTCAGAAAAAGTTTTGGAAAAAACAAAAACCCTATAATTCATTGCATGCATTTTACTTTTAACATAGTGACTGACAAAGCTATGAAAGACCTGTCCCCAAGTCCTTTGTTAGATCCAGACTGATTCCCAAGCAACTCCAACAGGTGACCTCAGACTTTCTTTTCCCATTGCTGTGAAAGCTTTCAAAATCTTATTTTTCTTAAATCTCAGTTGTGGATATACAATGTGTTGTCAACAGTAATGAACATTACACTTAAAGGTTACAATCTAAGAAATTTCTGATTGTAAATTTAGTATAAATTGCAAAATGTCATCTTATCTTCTATGGTAAAACAAAAGTTGACTTTCCTTCCATAACTGCTGGGCATTTTGTTTCATAGATTATACCAGTAATGACAAACTGGGTCCCAGTTAAAAAAAAATAGAATTGTTTGGTAAAGTACTATCCCAAGTTTGATGTCTGCCTATAGAAAGATTAATATAGCCTTGAATCAAAATGAAATAACCATGAAATTAAAAGACACTTGCTCCTTGGAAAAAAAGTTATGACCAACCTAAACAGCATATTAAAAAGCAGAGACATTACTTTGCCAACAAAGGCCCATCTAGTCAAAGCTATGGTTCTTCCAGTAGTCATGTATGGATGTGAGAACTGGACTATAAAGAAAGCTGAGCACCAAAGATATGATGCTTTTGAACTGTGGTGCTAGAGAAGACTCTTGAGAGTCCCTTGGACTGCAAGGAGATCCAACCAGGCAATCCTAAAGGAAATCAATCCTGAATATTCATTGGAAGGACTGATGCTGAGGCTGAAACTCCAATACTTTGGCCACCTGATGAGAAGAACTGACTCCTTGGAAAAGACCCTGATGCTGGGAAAGATTGAAGGCGGGAGGAGAAGGGGATGACAGAGGATGAGATGCTTGGATGGCATCACCAACTCGATGGACATCAGTTTGAATAAGCTCCAGGAGTTGGTGATGGACAGGGAAGCCTGGAGTGCTGCATTCCATGGGGTTGCAAAGAGTCAGACATGACTGAGTGACTGAACTGAACTGAACTTGAATCAAAAACTACTGTTACAAGCAATGGGTTGGATTCCTTTCTTGGAAACTTTTGCCAGGTACCCAATTTTGTGGAAATTTACCTCAAACCACTCCAGCTGGCATTTCGGTTTCAACACCATGGCCACAACCCAATTTCTGCTATCACCCACTAAATCCTCAAATACATTTTCTTTTTAAACATAACTATTTGCTGTTTCCTAATTATATTCTAGGTTAGTTTTGCTTCTCTTTGCTCATTTCTATGAACATCTCTTTCATCCTTTCCTCCTCTTTTGCATCCCTAATCTCCATCTCTCAGACTCCATCCATCTTTCCAAACCCTATTCAGATATCTGTCCTTGAAGAATTCCTCCCTATGAACATAATCTCCTCACTGATCCCATGAGGATCTTTATACTGGAATAAATTTTTATCCTCTCAATTAGTAAGTCCCTTGAGTATAGAGACCACGCTTCTAAGCATTCTAAACTTGCAGCTCTCAATATGGCACCTAGCACATAACAGGTACTAGAGAAATCTTTATTGGGTAGACTGAACCCCTTAAAGAGTAGGATCACATATTGGAGGTCTTTGAAACTTCAGCATCTAGCATTGTGTTAGCTCAAAACTCATGCTCAGGAAACATTGTTTGAATGAATTGAATCATAGAAAACTGATGCAGATATTCTACTTGCCCTTTTCAAAAACACCAGAGTAAAAGACCTGAGGATCTTTTTTCTTTTAATTATGTGGTCCCTTTAAAAAGAATCCTTGCCATCAGGGAAGGTTAGCAGTGTCACTCAGCACAGAACAGAGTGATCATATCAATATTAATAAGCTCAGTGAAGTGCCACTGGCTTCAGTGCAATTTTGACACTCTGCAACCTGACTAATAAAAAAAGCTAATTCTAAAAATAATTTACCTCCTGGAGACCTTAAAATGGATTTTCCTAATGAAGGAGGGAAAGAAAAAAACTAGCATAGATCTTTGCTTTTTGATAGGTGAATCAAATGGACCATAAGTCTAAAATGACATATCCATAGCTGCCAGGACTTTTTGCATACTTTTCATGCACGTTTACTGTTGTATCAGCTAACTACGAGATAGAAGGGTGAGGGTCAAGGAAATGGGGAAAGCCAAAGGAATTCAGCTATGTTTTGATTTAGTCCATTTTAGCTTCATTCAGTAGCAACTGTCTTCCAATAAGCAGATTACTGTGTAAACAATGATGGAATGGCATATGTATAACAAAAATGTAAGACTCTTAACAGACATGAAGATAGCATTTTTAAATTCACAGTCTCTTTATGATTAGAGTAAAGTCAGAATAACCTGCTGCTGCATGAATGGCTAGTGAAGGAAAGGAAGATTCTGCTCCTCAAGGCTTGTTTGGCTAGCAGCCAGGCCAGATAGAATCATATGAAGCTATATGCTACCTTTACTTGCCAGATTGTTCAAAGATTGCTCCTGGGAATTTTTCTGGTCTGCTGTGTGTGTGTGTGTGTGTTTGAAAGAGAGACAGGCAGAGGCAGACTGATAGACAAGCAGAGACACAGAGAAATTGAGAGAGAGAAAGAAAGAGAATACTTTTGGAGCTGCTTTCCTATGCACATCAATCAGTTAAGCAATTCCAGATCAGCTTCTAGATAAATAAATAGGCAGAACTGGAAATACTTAAGAATGAATGGACTTCCATTCATCCTGCATATTTTAATCATGTATCTTCCTTACGATATGGTATTGAACCAGATTCTTTAAAATATTTTCTTATTGTTCTATTTCTGAATTGAAATTATTCCTTAGCTCTTATGTGTTATGATTCTTTCATCTCATGAAGTTACTAAGCCCCACATCATGCTCTAAAAATATATCTTCTTTATGAAATCAGAGAATATTGTCTCTGGAGAACACTTTGAACATAATAGCATTCCCCCTACCACCCTTTCTACCTTTTATGCTGAGGAGCCTAAAATCCAGAGGGGTAGAATTCTCAAGGCTTCAGAAAGTTGGTAAAACTCCATAAATAAGAATCTAAATCCCTGTCTAATTCTTTGTTTTCTGTTTTGCTTTGATGTACTTTTTTTCTTTACCACTTTGGCTCTAAATCAAAGAAGGAAATCTAAATATTTAAGTAAAGATATAAATGTGCCCTGTATTTCCAAAAGACTTCCAAGAACTTTCTTCATTCATTCTTTGCACATATTTAATAAAAAATTATTGAGTACCTACTTGCTGGATACCAAGGATAGAAAGGACTATACAATAGATTATATTTTCCCTGTTTAAATTTTATTTAAAAATGCATACTTGTATGTGCATATACATAATACATATTATCTGACTCACAGTAAGTAAGGGAAAGACTAAGGAACATTTTTGCATGCTAAAAAGTTATTAGTGTCTCTGCTATCCTTGTCTAACTCTTGAAGGTGTGTGGTCAGTTCCATGGTTAGTCTCTTAAGTAAGGAAAACCACCAACTCTTTCCACCAAGAATGGACAGCCAATAAGAGTCCAGAAGGTTGATAGTTCAGCGTATATGTGCTTCCTTCTCACTGGCACACCTTCCCATTATGTCCTCTGTGCCTTAATAATTAAATACATTTCCCCATCTACCTTACAGCTTTGTGCTTATCTGACATCAACATAAACAGACTATTTTCAACTCCAGGTTGAGGAGTTCACTAATGGAGGCACAAACACCTGTACAGAGTCATGAAAAGACTGCTTTCAAATCCATGATTTATTTCCTCTGCAAGGAAACATGTTAGACTCAGTTAATGCCCCTGCTGTTAAATTAACTTCTGACCCTTTCTATATTCTTCCCAATAACTCTTGAAAAGTTTCAGATTTCTTCAATGAAATCAGTAGTTTGAGAATGAAATCATATCATCATGGGCCATCTTTGAAAACTCTCTTGAGGTCAAACACAGCCTGGGCCATCCAACCCCTCATGACTTTGCCATCTGAAACCTCAGTGTTGAGCTGTCCTTGGCGCATTCTGCCTGAGCCCTTTATTGAATATGCTTCTTTTTTGATCTGCTTTTAATTTACCTTGTTTTTTGTGCTGCCTCCTGCTCTACCAAGGACAGATGGGTGTCTATTGTGCCACTAGATGTATCACTAATTGCTTGACTATGAGCTTCTTGAACTTGGTCAGTTGTTTCTTCTCCATAAAATGTCATTTGCTTTCTCCATTGTGTGTATCAATGTCTCCAAAACTTTCACAACTGTGTGGACATGCTGAAAAATAATTAGATACTTGGGAAAATTGGTCTATAGGCAAGAAAATTAAAGGTGACTAGGTTCCCTACTGAAATGGTTTCTGAGGGAGGGAAGCATCTGATCCAGTACTAGGAAGAAGAGGGAAGGTTTGGCCCAGTTCTTCCACACACTGGGATTTTGATTCATTTTGATGTTGATCTGCAAAGTATGCAGAAAATCATGGCCTCTTCTTGTTGACCTCTCCTCACTGATGACATTTAACCACCTTTGATCCAAATTATTTCCCAGACTCCTGGAAGCCTGTTGAAAATGATGTTTGTTTTGTAGCCCTTGTGCTGTTCCTATGTATCCAGTGATCATTTCCATTAATAATAGGTGTCAGTCCATTTATGAATTTATCACATTAGATTGAAGAATGCATTCAGGTAAAATCTCATGGCTTACACATTTCCCTGATAAAATATTCATGACATGAAGGTTTCACCTTTATAAATCATGGTTACTCCATTGATTTTTTTTTTCTTTCACATTTTTCAAACGAGCCCATAAATTTTTTAAAATGTGCATCAGGGAAAACAATATGAATGAATAGATGGATATACCTTTCAATTACATGCGTTTCTGATTTTACTACTGCCTTCAGCTTATATTAAAAGAATGGAATACCACATTGGAAGGGAATCTTTTTCCAGACCTAATGGATACGGGGACTGATTTCTTAATTTAAAGAAAAAAAGGTTATCTATCATGATGGCATAATTATAACTGGAAGTATTAATATAAATTGAAAACTTTGGTTACTTGGAGTCTGGAATGAAGAGTATAACATACGAACGTGTATGTGTATCTTAATTACCATTGACCTTTGAACATGGTGGTTAGGGGTGCCAACCCTCTGTGCAGTTGAAAATTTGAGTATAATTTATGGTTGAATCTCTGTATCTATAGTTCCTGTGCATTTACAGTTCCTGCATACACTCAGTTCCACATCTACAATTCAGCCAACCTCAGATCATAGATCATGTAGTACTGTAGTATTTACTATTGAAAACAAAACAAAAAACTGCATGTAAGTAGACCCATGAGGTTCATACCCGTGTTGTTTAAGGATCCATTATATTGGCATGCAAGTTTATTGGCTCTCTTCTTTTTAATCCTTTTGAGATATGGCATATGTGAATAAATAGAGAAGTTAAATGTTTCAGTTATTGCTGCATAACAAATCACTCCAAAACTTTGTGACAAAACCACAGCACTTTATTATTCACTTTGTTAGTTGATATATTCAACTGGGTAGTTCTTTTATTTGTTGTTAAGTCAACTAGGGTTACTTCCTGGAATCATTCGCTTGTATGGTCCATGTGACAAGCTACTCACAGCATTGTGGACTCTTGCATGGTGGTCTGGAGATTTTACATGGCAACTGACTTCTAAGAGAAGGAAGTAGGGACTGTCAATCTTAAGGTCTGACCTCAGAAGTCCCAAATATCATTTTTAGCACACTCTTTTGGTTACAAGTCAGAGTTCTCACCTAGACAAAGAGGAGGGAAAATATACTCTATTTCTTGATGGATAGAAAGGAATGCTTGTATGAGGAAGGATAGATTGCTGTTGGCTATCTTGAGTCTACTACAGAAAGTGAGCTATACTGTACACATGCACAGTGTACAGATATGAGTGTAATGAAACTTTGCTCTATAAAAGAAATAAAATAGTCTATGTTTGCGTATTCTCTCCAAAGCATCAAGTAAGGTTATATTGCATTAATGTGACTAGCTGAATGCCAGCACTTTGCTTCTGCATCCAGAATCAGAAGGAGCAGCATTTAGTTGTGTAGAAAATAAATTCAAAAGCATTTCAGTGTGCAATCAGCTTCCAAGTACATTAAAAAAGAAATAAGCCACTTTATGATCCAAGAGCTGATTTGGCTTTAGTAACCCCAGTGTCTACGTTTTGTATCATTACAGCCCTTAGAAGGGCTGTAACCCTTACTCTCTACAGTTGTCAAACCTCTCATTTGTTCCTCTTCTCCATCCTCATCGTCATCAACAAATCACGTTATAAACTTGTTTTTAGTAAGATGTAAATGACTAACAAGATTGAATGTATTACCTCTCCAGAATAATTAGCATTTAACATAAGACCAAGACTTGTTATATGTCTTCTTTTGGTTAGGGTATCAACTTGAAGAAGTAATACTGTACATTCAGGTTTCTGACCTCCAGAAGATGAGTCTAGTATATCTCTAGGTCATTTTGTTTCCTCCTCACCTCAGTTGTCCTTGTTGAGTTCTCAGAGAATGCAAAGTAATGGCAATGACATAAGCAAAATATAATTACAAAAGCAATCTGTTGGAAAAAGAAATGATAATGCTTTCCAAAGTAAAGCACTGTACCATGTAGAGAATTTGGGCACTATCCATTGTTTTAGAGGATCCATGCCATCGTTCCTCACCATTAGCTTTGATATTGGAAGAAAGTAATTTCCTTTTTTTTTTTCTTGACCTCCAAACTAACTAAACTCTTTGCAGTACCAAATAATGCTGCCTAAAGGAGTTTTCAGGACCTATAGTGCTTTGAAATGAATCACAAAGAAGGAGTTGCATATATTATTGCAAGCATTTCTTATTTTTGTTTATAAATGGCATTCTTTGATATTTTAGATAAGAAAAAATATCAAAAGTCAGTCATCATGAATAAATCAACAGAGAGATGATTGAATTGTGTGCTGTCATCTGTTTTTTCTAGCCTTGACAAGCACAGTGTGTGGCTGCCATTAAAAGAAAATGTGTCATGAAACCAGCTATTCTAAGCACCAGTGACTGGCAAAAGGAGGATGGAATGGTGGTGTACTCAAACGGTAGGCTTACTGGTGCTTGGGGGCAAATGGGGAAATCCAGGGCATAAACTGTGGTCCTGGAAAAACTTGTGTGAATATGAAGAAGTACTGGAGGGACGATAGGCATAACATAAGAGGCAGCAGTGGTAAGTATACAGCTGTTATCTGCATAAACTTACCATTTTCTCTTTGTTGAAAGTAAATCCATGTCAAACATTGTTTTAGGCAATTCATATAGATCACTTCACTTAGTCGTTATGACAATGCAATAAGGTCAATATTATTATGCTATTTATATTACAAATGAGGACTCTAAAAAAAAAAACATGAATAAGCAAAGTAATTTGCCCAAGTTATACAAATAACATATTGCTGAGGTAGGATTTGATTTGAACCCAACAAATCAAACTCTGGAACCCAATATCATATTTTAAGTATAATTTATATATAGTAAGAGGGTCTTGTTTGGTGTATAATTCTATGAGTTTTGGTACATGTACCCAACCTTGTAATTGCTACCTACTCAAGATATAGAACAGTTTTATCATTTTCCCTAATCTCCTTATGCATGCCCTTTTCTAATCAGTCCCCTCCCTTTTTCCCAGTCCCTGGAAATCACTGATCTATCTGTTTTCTTTATAGTTTTCACTTTTCCAGAATGTCCTATCAATGGAATAATAAAGCATGAAGGCTTTTGAGTCTGGCTTCTTTCATGTAGTATAATGCACCGAGATTCATCCATGTTGTTGAAAAAATCAACAATTCATCCCTTTTTACTGAGAAGTACTATTCTGTTCCATGGATATACCACACTGTGTTTATTCATT
>SJYX01002533.1:13673-27422 GCA_006410675.1 Oreotragus oreotragus
AGGTTGGTCATAACTTTTCTTCCAAGGAGTAAGCATCTTTTAATTTCATGGCTGCAATCACCATCTTCAGTGATTTTGGAGCTCCAAAAAATAAAGTCTCACACTGTTTCCACTGTTTCCCCATCTATTTCCCATGAAGTGATGGGACCGGATGCCATGATCTTCGTTTTCTAAATGTTGAGCTTTAAGCCAACTTTTTCGCTCTCCTCTTTCACTTTCATCAAGAGGCTCTTTAGTTCTTCTTCACTTTCTGCCATAAGGATGGTGTCATCTGCATCTCTGAGGTATTGATATTTCTCCCAGCAATCTTGATTCCAGCTTGTGTTTCTTCCATTCCAGCATTTCTCATGATGTACTCTGCATAGAAGTTAAATAAGCAGGGTGACAATATACAGCCTTGATGTACTCCTTTTCCTATTTGGAATCAGTCTGTTGTTCCATGTCCAGTTCTAACTGTTGCTTCCTGACATGCATACAGGTTTCTCAAGAGGCAAGTCAGGTGGTCTGGTATTCCCATCTCTTTCAGAGATGTCCATCTGTCCATAAGTCTACCTAATTTTGGTGCTTCTTGTGCAAGTTCATTTGGCCCTTAAACTCTGCTAAGTCCTTCAACTTAGCATTTACCAAAAAATAAAACTGACATTCTGATTGTTGTTGGCCATCCTTTTGTTTTACTTTTTAAAATTTTTCTGAACCTTGGCAAGAAAATAGGATGCTATTTATTGGACCTTCACAAAGATGACAACAGTTTCTATATTTTATAAAAAAAAAAAACAGAAGCAGAAAATATTAAGAAGAGGTGCAAGAATACACAGCAGAACTATACAAAGAAGATATTAATGACCCAGAAGCATGATGGTGTGATCACTCACCTAGAGCCATACATTCTGGAGTGTGAAAGCAAATGGGCTTTAGGAAACATAACTTCAGACAAAGTTAGTGGAGGTGATGAAATCCCAGTTGAGCTATTTCAAATCCTAACAGATGATGCTTTTAAAGTACTGCACTCAGTGTGCCAGCAAATTTAGAAAATTCAGCAGTGGCCACAGGAAACAGTTTTCATGCCAATCCCAAAGAAAGGTAATGCCAAAGAATGTTCAAACTACCACACAATTGCCCTCATTTCACACGCTAGCAATGTTAGGCTCAAAATTCTCAAAGCTGGGCTTCAACAGTACATGAACTGAGAACTTCCAGATGTTCAAGCTGGATTTAGAAAAGGCAGAGGAACCAGAGATCAAATTGCCAACATCTGTTGGATCACCGAAAAAGCAAGAGAATTGCAGAAAAACATCTATTTCTGCTTCATTGACTACACTAAAGCCTTTGACTCTGTGGATCACAACAAACTGGAAAAATCTTCAATAGATGGGAATACCAGACCACCTTACCTGCCTCCTGAGAAACCTGCCTGCAGGTCAAGCAGCAACGGTTAGAATCAGACATGGAACAACAGACTGGTTCAAAATTGGGAAAGGAGTACATAAAGACTGTATATTTTCACCCTGCCTATTTTACTTATATGCAGAGTACATCAGGCTGGATGAAGGCAGCTGGAATCCACATTGCCAGGAGAAATATCAATAACCTCAGATATGCAGAAGACACCACCCTTATGGCAGAAAGTGAAGAGGAACTAAACAGTCTCTTGATGAAAGTGAAAGAGGAGAGTGAAAAAGCTGGGCTAAAACGTAACATTCAAAAAACTAAGATCATGGCATTTGGTCCCATTATTTCATGGCAAATAGATGAGGAAACAATGGAAAAAGTGACAGACTTTATTTTATTGGGCTCCAAAATCACTGCAGATGGTGACTGCGGCCACAAAATTAAAAGATACTTGTTTCTTGGAAGAAAAGCTATGACAAACCTAGACAGCACATTAAAAATCAGGGACAATACTTTGCCAACAAAGGTCTGTATAGTCAAAGTTATGGTTTTTCCAGTAGTCATGTATGGGTGTGAGTGCTGGATGGCAAAGAAGGCTGAGCATTGAAGAATGGATGCTTTTGAACTGTGGTGTTGGAGAAGACTCTTGAGAGTTCCTTGGACTGCAAGGAAATTAAACCAGTCAATCCTAAAGGAAATCAATCCTGAATATTCATTCGAAAGATTGATGCTGAAGCTCCAATACTTTGGCCACCTGATGAGAAGAGCCAACTCATTAGAAAAGACCCTGATGCTGGGAAAGACTGAAGGCAGGAAAAGAAGGGGACAGTAGAGGACAAGATGGTTGGATGGCATCACTGACTCAGTAGACATGAGTTTGACCAAGCTTTGTGAGATGGTGAAAGACAGGGGAGCCTAGCATACTGCAGTCCATGAGGTCTCAAAGAGTCACACAGTCACATAACTGAACAGCTATGACAATATAAATAATAAAAATTAAACAGAATTTGGGAGAATAAAATATGGTGTAGAGAAACTTCTAGTAAGGCTAGGACATGGCTGTCTAGGTCTGCCTCTAACCAGGTGGTAAATCTGCCTAATACTAACCTATATCCTCTCCTCCATCTTGTATTTTATTAGTAATGAAGTTGACATTTCAGTCACCATCAAACAGTCTTTTTTTTTCATTCAATTTTTTTTCAGAACTTGAATTGGAAGAAGCTTTTGAAGAGTAGAAGCTATAATAATAGGAAAGTGAGAAAGAAGACTCTTTGAACTAATATGTGATTTAATTAAACAATTTTTGTTGTCTTCATTTTAAATTACCGATGTACACAGACTGGATGAAACACATTCTTTATCTCATAACCAACACCATCTACTCTCCTAAGTTATGTTATGCTTCATCGTGTCACGAAGTCGCTCAGCTGTGTCTGACTCTTTGTGACCCCATGGACTGTAGCCTACCAGGCTCCTCTGTCCATGGGATTTTTCAGGCAATAGTCCTGGAGTGGATTGCCATTTCCTTCTCAAGGGGATCTTCCCAATCCAGGGATCGAATCCGGGTCTCCTACATTGTAGATAGACGCTTTACTGTCTGAGCCACCAGGGAAGTCCTTAATAAGGTACTAAATACCTACCTCTTCCCAATCTCCGTTGCTGAATCAGCTTCTTGTTCCAGTATAAGAACCACAAAGTCATGAATCTGTTCTATTCTTAATCTATAGTCATTCATTATAGGTTCTCATCCAATTCACTGGCTTCACAGAGGAGCTAAGTATCTTGACCTTTACTTAAAACTCACACTCACATACCAAATGGCTACATGATACTTCAGTATAGCTAAGGAGTATTTTCAACTTAACCTATCCATGATGGGCTTCCAGATCTTTCTGCCCATGTCCACTCCACATGTCTTGTGATGAAGCCTACATGAAGGGATGGATACACATGAAAGGACCAGTGGAGGCAAACCAAAACCCCACCTTTAGTTCTTGGCCTTCACCAACTGTCAAACCTATGAGGTAGGCCTTCCAAAACCAAGCAGCCCCCCACTGACTGCCCACTGACCACCTAAGCACTTACCGAGTTCGGCCACCTCCCTGGAGCGGTCAAGACATTCCAGCCGCACCCTTCCCCCACGGCCAACACACACAACTGTGAGCAAATTAGTGGTAGTTATTTTAAGTCACTAAGGANCCAAGCAGCCCCCCACTGACTGCCCACTGACCACCTAAGCACTTACCGAGTTCGGCCACCTCCCTGGAGCGGTCAAGACATTCCAGCCGCACCCTTCCCCCACGGCCAACACACACAACTGTGAGCAAATTAGTGGTAGTTATTTTAAGTCACTAA
Source organism: Oreotragus oreotragus (assembly GCA_006410675.1). Lineage (NCBI taxonomy): Eukaryota > Metazoa > Chordata > Mammalia > Artiodactyla > Bovidae > Oreotragus > Oreotragus oreotragus. The sequence goes on from SJYX01002533.1 coordinate 17,418, forward strand.
GGAGTCTGATACCTTTTGGAACAGCAATAAATATCTGATAGGCTTGGAAACATAAGGTTTTTGGTGACTTCTCACCACAGTTAAAAGGAAATCCGAAGTCTGCGCCATGACCCTGGTTTCCAAGACCTAAACCTTCTGGTCTCTGGCTCTCACAAAACCTCCAGCCACTCTCCACTGCCCACTAGAGTCCAGTCCTCAGGCCTCTGTGTGGTCCCACAACAGAAGCAAGGCATCTTCTACCTCAGAGCTTGTACACAGCTCTTCTCCCTGGGGATTCTTTTCTGCTAAATATTAACTGATTTTACTTCTGCACCTCACTGCTCTTTGTTAGTATATCATCTCCTCAGAGAGGACTTTCCTGATCACTCCATCTAAAACAAAAAGCAACAAAACAAAAAAATCCCAGACACCATGTCCTCTTACCCAGTTTTACTTTTCTTCATCAATATCCTCACCTGACATCATATAGATGAGTCTATATGTAACAGTACGTAACTATATGTAACAAGCAACAGTAATTGGTTGTTGCATATTACTAATATTCCCAAGGGGATATTGGCTCAATAAGAGAGACAAATTGTTTACTCTTATTTTCCCAACACTTGAAACATGCTGTTGTATTTGTTTAGTTGCTAACTTGTGTCTGACTCTTTGCAGCCCCATGGACTGTAGCCCGCCAGGCTCCTCTGTCCTTGGGATTTTCCAGGTAAGAATACTGGAGTTGGTTGCCCTTTCCTCCTTCAAGGGATCTTCCTGACCCAGGGATCAAACTCACATCTCCTGCATTGGCAGTGGATTCTTTACCACTGAGCCACTGACAAATGCTGGCTAACTGTGAATGAATGAATCGTGTGACTTGACTGGAACACGGGATAAGTAAAGAGCAGCAGTAGGAAATAGGCCTTCATAGGAAGGAAGACTGCAAGTGTCAACAGAAAAAGGTGCTGGACATTGCTGGCACTCTGCCTACCTTCCTTGCAGTCCTGGGCACTGATCCCCTGGCCTGTATGCCTTGCTTCTATTGGCTTGCACCCGAAATGTTTTCCTGAAGATGTCATGTGGGTTATGCTCAACACTCGGACTATACAGGCCAAAAGTCAGAAATGCTGGGAGTTTTTGTCTCTCCCAGAGTGACTCATTGCCAATGACTGACCAGAAATATAAAGCCAGCCCCTTCCACAGCCTCAGTATGGAAGAGACCTTGAGGTGTAATGTATACTTCAGAGCTCCTATGAGGTCCAGTGAGTGCTCAGATATCATCTGAACACATTCATAGATCTTCTCCTTCCCTGTCTAGATTCCTGCACTTCACTGGCAATTTCTCCAGGCAGCCTCTCTACAGGTGATCACTCATACATGAAACTTCTTCCCACTGTCTGCTTTCAGGAAGCTCCATTGTATCTTCCCTTTATGAACAATGGAAAGTCATTTTTGCTCTCTGGATAAGAACACAATAATAGCAAGTATTTACTGGATGCTAAGTGCTTAGCCCTGTATTAAGAACTTTTCGTTGCAATGGTGAATGGAATTGTTTCCTTAATTTCTCTATTTTCTCATTATTAGTGTATAGGAATGCAAGAAATTTCTGTGTGTTGATTTTATACCTTGCAACTTTATTATATTCATTGATTAGCTCTAGCAATTTTCTGGTGGAGTCCTTAGGGTTTTCTATGTAAAGGATCATGTCATCTGCAAACAGTGAGAATTTTACTTCTTCTTTTCCAATTGGATTCCTTTTATTTCTTTTTCTGCTCTGATTGCTGTGGCCAAAACTTCAGAAACTATGTTGAATAGTAGTGGTGAAAGTGGGCACCCTTGTCTTGTACCTGACTTTAGGGGAAATGCTTTCAATTTTTCACCATTGAGGATAATGTTTGCTGTGGGTTTGTCATATATAGCTTTTATTATGTTGAGGTATGTTCCTTCTATTCCTGCTTTCTGGAGAGTTTATCATAAATGGATGTTGAATTTTGTCAAAGGCTTTTTCTGCATCTATTATCATATGGCTTTTATTTTTTAATTTGTTAATGTGGTGTATTACATTGATTTGCGAATATTGAAGAATCCTTGCATCCCTGGGATAAAGCCCACTTGGTCATGGTGTATGATCTTTTTAATGTGTTGTTGGATTCTGATTGCTAGAATTTGTTAAGGATTTCTGCATGGGAACATGTGTACGCCCGTGGCAGATTCATGTTTATGTGTGGCAGATTGTAAAGTAAAAAAAATTTTTTTTTATTTATAAAGAAAAAAGAACTTTAAATGTTTTATATATCTTTTAAACCTCACAACCTAATACCATCCCATTTTGGTATAACAAGTATTTGTATTTAATAAGTCTATTCAAGCAGCAGTATATAGGATTATTAACTGCAAGCCATCTAGTCAAAGCTATGGGTTTTCCAGTAGTCATGTATGGATGTGAGAGTTGGAATATAAAGAAAGCTGAGTGCCAAAGAATCGATGCTTTTGAACTGTGGTGTTGGAGAAGACTCTTGAGAGTCACAGCAAGGCGATCAAACTGGTCAATCCTAAAGGAAAACAATCCTGAATATTCATTGGAACGACCGATGCTGAAGCTGAAGTTCCAATATTTTGGCCACCTGATGTGAAGAGCCAACTCATTAGAAAAAATCCTGATGCTGGGAAAGATTGAAGGCAGGAAGGGAAGGGGACAAAAGAGGATGAGATGGTTGGATGGCATCACTTACTCAATGGATATGAGTCTGAGCAAGCTTTGTGAGATGGTGAAGGACAGGGGAACCTGGCGTGCTGCAGTCCATGGGGTCACAAAGAGTTGGACACAACTGAGTGACCGAACTGAACTGAACTGAAAGACACCAGGGAGGAGGCTCTTGCAGTCATGCAGGCAAGAGATAGCAAGGATTGGGATTTTGTCACCAGAAATAGAAACCGGAAGGCAGTCACCAGAAACCAAAGGAGCATAATTTGGGATTGGCTCTGCCCAGGGTAATGAGTCCCTCAAATTTTCTTCCCCTTAGTTTTCTTAATTGTAAAGAAGTGGGTTTGGGAAAAAGTTGTCTCCAAGTTACTTCCCTTTAGGAAATCCAGGAAGACACTGGGCATGAAGTCTTTGAAAGTGAACTGTAATTCCCCATGACTCCTCACAGCATGGCACAGAGGAAACAATGTGGGTGGTAGGCTGGTCACACGCAAGTGAAGATTCATATTCATGCTTTTGTTTTTGTTTGTTTGGCTCACTGACTCTAGATAAATTAAATCTGATGAATTTCAGAGTACTTACCTGCAAAATGGGAATAACCATTACCTTACCTTACTTTACCTTACAGATAAGGCTGAGAATTGTGAGAATAAAATACAAGGTGCCTAGTAATCTGAGTTTATTACTCTGCAACTTTATCTCATCTTCATTTCTTTAAATTTAATTTCCTCTAGAAAATATTTTAATATTTTGTTTTATTAATAGCATTAGAATACCTTTCTTTCTCTAAATTTTATTGTAAAATAAAATGTATAAATTATATTATGGAGTTAAATAGGATATTTTTATGCTGGCCTGGAAGACATGTTATCATTTTTAACACTGCATCTGTATGCTAAAAATTTACTGGTGAGATCAAAGATTCACAAATATATTTTCACAAAGGAAAATGCTATATGAAACAGTTTTCATGAGGTTGACATGAAATGTTGTTTACCTTACACAAAAAAGGAAGAAATGGAAAAAGAACAAGAAGTAAAGGGAAGAGAATAAGAAAAAGCAAAGAGAATTCAGATAAGAGAATTACAATATTGAGTCTTCTAATTCTAGGATATAATATAGCTACTTACTAAGTCTTTAATTTCTCTTAGCAGTGTTTTGAGATTTTCAAGATAAAGAAGTTGAATATCTTACATTAGATTTATTTGTAAAGGCATACTACCTATAAAAGTTTACTACTGACTCAATGGACATGGATTTAAGCAAACTCTTGGAGATAGTGGAAGACAGAGGAGCCTGGCGTGTTGCAGTTCATGGGGTTGCAAAGAATTAGACACAACTTAGCAACTGAACAACAACAAAAATACTTTTACGCTATTGCAAATCATATTTTTAAAAAATTCATTTTCTGATATTTGGTTAGTCGAAAAAAATGATCATAGATTTTTTTATATTGGCTTTGATTCTAGCAAACTTATTAAATTAACTGCAATAATTTGTATATTCTCTGATTTTACATGCACACAATCATGTTAGCTAAAATTACAGCATTGCCTTTCTTTATAACTTTTATTTCTTTTTTGTCTTATTGCACTAAGATTCATAGTACAAAGTTAAATATCAATTATAATTGTGATTATAATTGCTCTGTGCCCAAACTTTGGAAGAAAGGATTTAATATTTTACTGTCAAGTATGATATAAAATTTTAAAAATTCAATAGTGTTTCTCATATTAAATAAATGTCCTGGTTAAGATTTTTTTTTAAATATGAATGGTATTCAGTTCAGCTCAGTTCAGTCGCTCAGTTGTGTCTGACTCTTTGCAACCCCATGAATCGCAGCACACCAGGCCTCCCTGTCCATCACCAACTCCCAGAGTTTACCCAAACTCATATGCATCGAGTTGGTGATGCCATCCAGCCATCTCATCCTCGGTCGTCCCCTTCTCCTCCTGTCCCCAATCCCTCCCAGCATCAAGGTCTTTTCCAATGAGTCAACTCTTCATATGAGATGGCCAAAGTATTGGAGTTTCAGCTTCAGCATCAGTCCTTGCAATGAACACCCAGGACTGATCTCCTTTAGAATGGACTGGTTGGATCTCCTTGCAGTCCAAGGGACTCTCAAGAGTCCCTTCCAACACCACAGTTCAAAAGCATCAATTCTTTGGCACTCAACTTTCTTCACAGTCCAATTCTCACATTTATACATGACCACTGGAAAAACCATAGCCTTGACTAGATGGACCTTTGTTGGCAAGTAATGTCTCTGCTTTTGAATATGCTATCTAGGTTGGTCATAACTTTCCTTCCAAGGAGTAAGCATCTTTTAATTTCATGGCTGCAATCACCATCTGCAGTGATTTTAGAGCCCCAAAAAATAAAGTCTCACACTGTTTCCACGGTTCCCCCATCTATTTCCCATGAAGTGATGGGACCGGATGCCATGATCTTCGTTTTCTAAATGTTGAGCTTTAAGCCAACTTTTTCACTCTCCTCTTTCACTTTCATCAAGAGGCTTTTTAGTTCCTCTTCATTTTCTGCCATAAGGGTGGTGTCATCTGTGTATTTGAGGTTATTGATATTTCTCCCAGCAATCTTGATTCCAGCTTATGCTTCTTCCAGCGCAGTGTTTCTCATGATGTATTCTGAATAGAAGTTAAATAAGCAGGGTGACAATATACAGCCTTGACGTACTCCTTTTCCTATTTGGAACCAGTCTGTTGTGAATGGTATTAGATCTTATCAAATGCATTTTTATTCCTATATTGAGATAATCATACTAATTGATTCTGTTAATGTGGTGAATTATATTGATTCATTTTAGAATGTTAAATTGATCTGAGAGTGATTCACATTGTAGGAAAATTTTTGAGGTAGATTAACTTTGGAATGTCATTAAAAGTAAGGTTTTAAAAAATAATGCTAATTTTAAAATATATGTAAAATATATTCATGTTGTAGACGCTTTATCTCATGTAACTAATTCATCTAAAAGAGGATACTCTATCTGTTTCAGTGAAAACATGGACAAGAGAAACAGCCTGGAACAGCCATCAGTAAGAAATGTTGAGCAGTGCAGAAGGAGCCTGGTTCTTTACTGTGCAGGCGAGTTGCCCCTCTAGTCCTCATATGCCTGTCCTCAAATTTCATGGTATGTGTGGTAAGTCTACTTCTCCACTGAGCTTCTATTACTTAAAGTCAAACAGAATAATGTCTAGAAGAGAATATGTTTCCATAGAATTAATTCAAACTGGGCACAGAAAAAGCAATGCAGAGAAAATACATTAAAAAGTTATCAAGTCGCTATCCTTGGCTTGCAAAAATACAGTTGATGATTTTTCCATTGAATTCATGATTGTTCAGAAATAAAAGGCTTCACCTATCTCTTGGCCCAGCCACTTCACGCATGCACATTCTGACAGTGCTTTAGCCCAGATCATAGGACCATTTCCATAAACCCTCCATTCTCTGTCCTGGGAACTGGACAGTCAGGGTATTTCACTTGTGGGGTGAACCTTTCATCAGTAAGGGAAGGAAGCCAGTTGACAATTCTCCCTTTTTTCCCCTAAAGAATTGTCTTGAGACACAGTATGCATGGCTTCCGCTAGAACTTTGCTGCTGCATTAAGCAATCCATGGTGCTTGGGAGTGGCCAACTGATAAGGCATCATCACCTTGTCTTTCCTTCTCCTTGTTTCATTGCCTTGCCTCTCATCCTGTTCTCTAGGATTAAATATACAAGCTGTCTGTTTTTCTCCCTCCTTTCTGGGAAACTCAAGCTAAAACAATACATTTCTGTATTCCGTGTTTGCAATAATTCACAGATAATACCAAGTCAAGTGATTATCTGGAAAATCTATTTTTTGCTATTTTCAAAAATTTCCCAACACAATCTTTATATTATTTTAAATTTTAAACCTCTCTTCCCATGCTTTAAATTAGTCATGATGAGCCAAAAAAGTAAAATAAAATCACAACAATTTCTAATTCAAAGAATATACCTTTTAAAAGTATGCAATCTCTGAAGATTCCTTCAGGAAATATTTAGGTCATATTTTCATTTGAAAGGTCAAGATACACCAAAAAGCTTAGGTAATATCATGCCTAGAAGTCAAAATGATTACAAAGCTTACTTTATAACTTGCAAGATTAGACTTTCATTTGCCATTTTTTCATTTATCAATTAATTTGCCAAATAGCATATTAGAAAGCAGAGACATCACTTTGGCAACAAAGGTCCTTACAGTTGAAGCTATGGTTTTTCTAGTAGTCAGGTATGGATATGAGAGCTGGACCACAAAGAAGGTTGAGTGCTGAAGAATTGATGCTTTTGAACCGTGGTGCTAGGGAAGACTCTAAAGAGTCCCTTGGACTGCAAGGAGATCAAACCAGTCAACTCTAAAGGAAATCAACCCTGAATATTCATTGGAAGGACTGATGCTGAATATGAAGCTCCAACACCTTGACCACCTGATTGAAAGAACCGAGCCAACTCATTGGAAATGACCTTGAAGCTGGTAAAGATTGAGGGCAGGAGGAGAAAGAAGCGACAGAGGATGAGATTGTTGGATGGTATCACTGACTTAATGGACATGAGTTTGAACAGCCCCTGAGAGACAGTGAAGTCTCCAAGAGACAGGGAAGCCTGGTGTGCAGCAGTCCATGGGGTCCCAAGAAGATGAACTCAAATAAGTGACTGAAAAACAACATTTATCAATTGCATTATGAAATCTATGTGACAATCTACAAATGTTTAATACTCATCACATCCAATGAAGATATAATTTGTCTTTCAAATAAAATATTTAGATATAATTTTAATTCCTCTGATTGAAATCAAAATATATATAACAAAAATATTTTCATTAGGGTAATATATTTTAAAAAACCTTTTTAGATGCATATATGGTAGATTTTATTTGTAGACCTGAAAAAAATAGGTTTAAAAATATACTTTAAAAATTTCACTCCTTCATATTGAATTGGAAGAGTGATCCTCAGGTATGTGAGAGGTTTTCTGATGAGCAGTAACTAAAGCAGTAGACGATAGCAAATAATTTCACTAAAAGTGAGACTTAGGGATATAAAATATAAAAGGTTGGTAGAAATGGGTATTCTGCCTCTAAATACATCTCAATCATTTACTGAGTCTGAATTTCACCTGTATAATTTTTATTTTTAGTTAAAAATGTTATCTTATTAAGATTAAAATTTAAGCAAGAAGAATAATGCTTTAAATCATAAATTTATAAAATACCACCATAAAATCAACAAGACTATTGGCTATTTATTAAATGCATTTTATGTACCAAGACTGAATACTTTATATGTATTTATTCATTTCTCACAGCCCTACAAAGCAGGAATAATTATTATTCCCACTCTACACATGAAGAAAATAAGGTCAAGAATATTTAAGTAAATTGCCCCAAAGTCACATAATTAAGAAATAATGGAATTGAAATTTGAACTCAAGATGTCTGACTTTATGCTAAAAACTAGTAACATTATGAAAATACTGAATTGCTGAGTATACTCATTTCTTTCCAGTAGCAGTCGATATGACAGGCTTCAACTGTTTCTCAAAATCCAGGGACATCATCTGGAGTATTTGAATGACAGTTTAATAGGTAGAGAATCCACATACCATTCAGGCAATAAACAATACAGCTAGGTAAAGGACATTTTATAATAGGGAGACTTGAACACTAGGCANACTCATTTCTTTCCAGTAGCAGTCGATATGACAGGCTTCAACTGTTTCTCAAAATCCAGGGACATCATCTGGAGTATTTGAATGACAGTTTAATAGGTAGAGAATCCACATACCGTTCAGGCAATAAACAATACAGCTAGGTAAAGGACATTTTATAATAGGGAGACTTGAACACTAGGCAGGGGGTTCTAAAGACAAGCAAATCATCTTGGTTTTCCAAGTAGACACATTTTAAGGCTACAGATTCATTCCAAAATATTTGTATTACTCAAAATGTCTGGTAAAACCTCTTTGAGAACTGCCTAAGTTGCAAGATAAACTCATCACTATTCTTCTTTTCCTCTTAAACCAGAACACAGTAAGTCCCCTACATATGACCTTCAAGTTGAGAGCTTTCAAAGATGCAAATGTCTGTTCCCATGTCCAATCATGTATTAGATCATGAGTCTGGCATATATTGTCACATGTGTGCATTTCTACAAGCGGTTGTGCTTTTGTGTACTTTATGGTATAATACTGTATAGAGTACAGTAATACAGTATTTTATTTCTTGCCTATTCACTAGATACCAGTGTGCCAGTTGACGTACTGTACTACTATGCTTTTCAAGGTGCTGTACTGTAAGATTAAAATGTTTTTTTTTCTGTTTCTTTATGTATTATTTGTGTGAAAAGTGTTATAAGCCTATTACTATACAGTACTATATAAACTATTGTGTTAGACAAGTGGCTAGGCTAACTTTGTTGGTATTAACAATTGTGCTCTTAGAATGGAAATTGCTTGTATGTAGGAGACTTCAGTCAGTTCAGTTCAGTTCAGTTCATTCACTCAGTTGTGTCCAACTCTTTGCAACCCCATGAATAGCAGCACACCAGGCCTCCCTGTCCATCACAAACTTCTGGAGTTCACCCAAACTCAATGTCCATCGAGTTGGTGATGCCATCCAGCCATCTCATCCTCTGTCATCCCCTTCTCCTCCTGCCTCCAATCCCTCCCAGCATCAGGGACTTTTCCAATGAGTCAACTCTTTGAGTGGGGTGGCCAAAGTATTGGAGTTTCAGCGTCAGCATCAGTCCTTGCAATGAACACCCAGGACTGATCTCCTTTAGGATGGACTGGTTGGACATCCTTGCAGTCCAAGGGACTCTCAAGAGTCTTCTCCAACACCACAGTTCAAAAGTATCAATTCTTCAGCACTCAGCTTTCGTCACAGTCCAATTCTCACATCCATACATGACCACTGGAAAAACCATAGCCTTGACTAGACGGACCTTGTTGGCAAAATAATGTCTTTGCTTTTCAATATGCTATCTAGGTTGGTCATAACTTTTCTTCCAAGGAGTAAGCATCTTTTAATTTCATGGCTGCAATCACCATCTGCAGTGATTTTGGACCCCCCAAAATAAAGTCTGACATTGTTTCCACTGTTTCCCCATCCATTTGCCATGAAGTGATGGGACCAAATGCCATGATCTTAGGTTTTCTGAATGTCGAGCTTTAAGCCAACTTTTTCACTCTCCTCTTTCACTTTCATCAAGAGGCTTTTTAGTTCCTCCTCACTTTCTGCCATAAGGGTGGTGTCATCTGCATATCTGAGGTTATTGAAA
>SJYX01002533.1:28012-39703 GCA_006410675.1 Oreotragus oreotragus
AACATCTGGAAGTTCACGGTTCATGTACTGCTGAAGCCTGGCTTGGAAAATTTTAAGCATTACTTTACTAGCGTGTGAGACGAGTGCAATTGTGCGGTAGTTTGAGCATTCTTTGGCATTGCCTTTCTTTGGGATTGGAGTGAAAAGTGACCTTTTCCAGTCCTGTGCCCATGGCTGAGTTTTCCTAATTTGCTGGCATATTGAGTGCAGCACTTTCACAGTATCTTCTTTCAGGATGTGAAATAGTTCAACTGGAATTCTGTCACCTCCATTATCTTTGTTTATAGTGATGCTTTCTAAGGCCCACTTGTCTTCACATTCCAGAATGTCTGTAGGAGACTTCCTGTATCACAAACCATCAATATCAATCTAATCTATAAGACTTCAACCCAAATTAAATTCTGCTCTAGAGAATAAGATCTCACCACACTAACAATAATCAAAATAATATATGAGAAGTCCCAAGAACTCCCAGAATATTTTAAGGAAAATCAGTCACTACTAAGGTGAAAGAAAAAATTATTATTTGAGATTTATAAGATATCTGAAGATACGTTTAAACATGCAAACTTTTTTTTTTTTTTTTTGGTAGTCAAATCTTGATGATCGTAGTGTGAGTCAATTTTGAGATATTTTCAGTGCATAGCTGAGACTCTGAGAAGTGAGGGCTGGAGGAAAGAACACAGGAGAGGTATTTGGGAAGGTATGTTTAACCTGCTACCCAGCATACTGAGGGTTATTTAGGAATTATCAAGTGGGTTCCATGATAATTTTCTCTCCTTGCTTGTTTCAAAAAGTGATTCATGGGCTGATACTTCAACCTGGTATGATTTATGTCACAGAAGTATCTTCAACCAACTAAGATGTCTCATGCGGATACAGTGTTCATTAACAGTCTTCATTCAATGTAAAGAAATTTGGCCTACATAGTATTTAGCTGCTCTCTAAAGAGTAAAATTTTCTATACAGATTTTCATTCCTATACGTATTGGCTCCTTGCCCATTTTGTAAGCCCTGAATGGCAGGAATGCATCATCCCAAGGAAAGGCAGGGTGGGAAATAAAAGTAGAGCTGCCAAAGCAAAATACTTAAATTGTGTGATTGCTTCTCCATTCTTAACATAATAACTGTTTACTTGAGGAGATTATACTTCATCACGATGTCTACTTTAGTCAAAGCAGTTTATGCAACAATTCCCTACAGTTTCCCATATTTCTCAGAATATCCAGTTCCATATTACTGAAATTGCATTCAGAAAAGCAGTTTTGTACAAACTATTTCACTAGTCAATTGCTATCATCAACTACTGAAATAACAGTAACGTTAATCTTTTCCCTATACTCTATGTTATTTTCTAGCATTTTGTTTATATTAAAACATTTTAGAATACTTAAACACAACTATATATTTTGAGTTTTTGGAGTTGTTATTGGGTCATTAGTGATAAACATTCCTTAATTATCTACCCACCTTGAAGTCTGAAATGTAAAACTAACTCAGTCATTTGAGTGCATTAAGGAGAAGATACCTCAACAGATTTAACACAGCTTAAAGCTTTTCCTTAAAAATGCTTGCAGCTTCTGCATCAGTAACAAATGTATTTTTCTTTGTTCTGCATAATAGAAATGACACATGAAATTAAAATAAGCTCCTTTTCAAAACAAAAACTGAACACATATAAATCTGCTGTATACATTTCAGCTTTAGCCTTTGAGCTTTTAACATTTTCCTTTCCTATTTGACTGTGCATAATAAACAGTGAGAAAAACACAAGGCCATTAATTATCCCTAAACAAGGACATTCCCCAATGTTGTTATTTGAATTGATTCACCATTTCAAGAGAGAAGTTTAAAATTTACTATAGAACTGAGCAATTATTTATAATTTTTTATTCACTTTTTTTTTCTTTCTTAAAGTCTGTTAAGGGGGTTTTAGGCCATCCACAAATGCAGATCTGAGGTACTTGACAAGAAACAGCGACCTGCACTATATATTCTGTTGACTACAGAGAATTTTCTCTTTCTTGGTTTGATCTCAAAGGAAGACCTCTGTGAAATAATGCATCTGCATGAATAGGCTACAGTTTTATTATATTTTTACACTGTATTCAAAGCTGAGGTACTTGACAAGAAACAGCGACCTGCACTATATATTCTGTTGACTACAGAGAATTTTCTCTTTCTTGGTTTGATCTCAAAGGAAGACCTCTGTGAAATAATGCATCTGCATGAATAGGCTACAGTTTTATTATATTTTTACACTGTATTCAAAGCATTAGGCTTAAAGGGAGAAAAATGGCCCTTGAAAGTTACTACTCCATACAAACAGCTACAGAGTAAAATATACAACACACACACATTTACACCGAGAGTTTAATCATTAGAACACTGTATGGTTCAGAATATAAGTATGGACAAAGTCAGGTTGACAAGCAAGCTGCACTGTTGAGATATCCTATTTTGCAACAAATGAGGATATGATCAATATTAAATGGATCTGCATTCATCTGTGGGAGTTCTGACAATAACTCTTTATAGTCTTTCCTACTAAGAGTGCTATATGTATTTATTTTACATATTCCTAAAATATTAGGGGCACAATGTTCTCTGAGTTCTGTGTTTTCCAGGTAAAATGTGTTCCATTATCTATTATTTTAATGATGAAGCTAAATTGATAATGTCCTAACTATGGAATTTTGCCCTAAACCCATTAGTCATAGAAGGTATTTATCCCACATGATTTAATGAAGTAAGAAAACATTCCTCACTGGCCCAGACACTCAGATTAGCCAGAGTGTTTAGTTTAATTTGGTCAGGCAGCCCGTTCACATATAAACGATTTTTGAGGAAAAACTGGAAGAGCAATTCTTTCTTCAGGAGGCCTACCATTTTTGCATTCAACCGGGCAGAGAAGAAATAGGATGACACCATATGTCATTCTAAAGGCTAAATAAGTTCAAGTCAGTTTGGAAACTGTCCATATTCTAATACCAAGATGGTGGTGGTGGTTTTGTCACTAAGTTGTGCCCGACTCTTGCAACCCCCTTGAACTGTAGCCTGCCATGCTTCTCTGTCCATAGCATTTCCCAGGAGGCAAGACTACTGGAGTAGGTTGCCATTTCCTTCTCCAGGGGATCTTCCTTACCCAGGAATTGAACCCAGATCTCCTGCATTGCATGCAGATTCTTTACCAACTGAGCTATGAATATAAAGACAAGTTGCAAATATCCTAGCTTTTAAATTCTAATATAGGATTACTCTGATCAGTCACGCTATATATTTTACTGCATACTGTCATTATTAATCACAACATGGCCCCTTTTTTTCACTCTTGTTGACACCTCATTTCTCCAACCATTTCTCAGGCACAAGTCTTGTACACTTAATATGCATCCTTTCTCTTCACCTTCCATATTTTAATTGATATAAATTTGTACCCATTAAGAACATATAGGGGGCTTCTCTGATGGCTCAGTTGGTGAAGAATCTGCCTGCAATGCGGGAGACCTGGGTTCAATCCCTGGGTTGCAAAGATGCCCTGGAAAAGCAAACAGCTACTCACTCCAGTGGGTAGAGAATTCCCACTGGCCTGGAGAATTCCATGGACTGTAGAGTCCATGGGGTCACAAAGAGTTGGACATGACAGATTGACTTTCACTTTCAGTCACTTTCAACAACATATAGGGTAGTTTCAATAAATAGACTAAATGATATTCATTCATTTATCATTTATCATCATTTCAATAAATGATATTTTACCCTGTATATCCTTAAGCATCTTACTTTTCATTGTTCAATGTTATGTTTTTGAGATGCCTTTACATGGACATACATCACACTACCTGTGAATGAACTGACTTAAGTTATTGCCTCACACAAATAATTGTGCAAGTATACATGTGTGTACCTGTGTCCCAGCTGGTCAACCAGTTAAGAAGTCAAAAAATCAGCCAGATCAATTTTTTGGTATTGAGATGATAACCAAAGGCTGATAGATTCACCCAGAAACAATCAATTTACTTTAGGTCAAACAACTAGTTGATGGATTTTTGTCTCAATAGAATGGTTGTTGAGTTGAGACCTTTATGAAGGGCTTGTAGCTTTGCTCCATCTTTGTTGCCTAGTAAAAGTTCTGTTAGAATAATGACTTGATATTTAACTGGAAGTCATTAGTCTTCCTAGAATCCACTTGCCAAGCTCTTAGTATTTTATTAATATTTATAACATTGATATTTCAAGGATAACATTTTAAATCAACAAAAGGACAGAGACCTTGATGGTGCATTGTGTCCCACTAAGCAAGGCAGGTGTCAGTGATTCAAGTCTCTAATTAGCATAATGTCAATATGCAGCCTGTCCCATCCAGCGACTCTTCCCTTTTAGAAATCTCACTCTCTTTCTGTAAATTTACATTTTCTAATGCTAGGGTTTCCTTCGTGTGAAAACAATAAATTCATTCTTTACATAAGAAGTACTTTAGCTTTAAATATTAGTCTGTGAAAAAGACTCTAGCAGCTTTCTTTAAAAGCTTTGGGTGATATTTAAATCATAATCAGATGTTTTATAAACGGAATGTCTATAAGTAGTAAATAAAATTTTCATTAATTTAAATAATGTACCAATGATTAATTATAGTTAATTTCAATTTTATCTTTTGGTGAATGGTATCTAAGAGATGGATTTGTTTAGCTGCCTGGTCATGAGTATTTAGAAGTCTTACTTTCCCTGATGAATGCTCTTTAGGAGCACTAGAAGCATAAAAATCATTTAAGGAGACTTTCAAATCACATATATTTCCTACATGAAGATACATTTATTTGCATATGACAAGGGAATGGGTATATTTTCAAATGTTTACAATATGTAATGTGCCAAACTCTAAATCCAAATAATACACTCTAAATAAGATATCCTTATACCTATTTTAACATGAAGAAGCAGAACCAGGAAGGAAGGTGCATGCTCTTGCATGCATGTTCAGTCACTTCGGTTGTGTCTGATTCTTTGGGACCCCACAGACCATAGCCCACCAGGTTCCTCTGTCCATGGGATTTTCCTGGCAGGAGTATCAGAGTGGGTTGCCATGTCCTCCTCCAGGGGATCTTCCTGACCCCAGGATCAAACCCCCATCTCCTGTGTCTCCTGCATTGCAGGTGGATTCTTTACCACCAGGAAGGAAGGTAACTTGTTCAATTTCAGATAAGGAGTATTTGAGCCAGGCCAGACTAAGAACTTTGTGACTCCAGAGCTAATGGGGTTTCCTCTCAATAGTCAGCTCCCAACATATGAGTTACACTTACAATGAAAGAAGCCTTGAGGTACATTTGGACCTCAGAAATCAAGCTTTGAAAGAAGGAAAGATCAGTTCAGTTCAGTCGCTCAGTCGTGTCCGACTCTTTGCGACCCCATGAATCGCAGCACGCCAGGCCTCCCTGTCCATCACCATCTCCCGGAGTTCACTCAGAGCCATGTCCATCGAGTCTGTGATGCCATCCAGCCATCTCATCCTCGGTCGTCCCCTTCTCCTCCCGCCCCCAATCCCTCCCAGCATCAGGGTCTTTTCCAATGAGTCAACTGTTCGCATGAGGTGGCCAAAGTACTGGAGTTTCAGCTTTAGCATCATTCCTTCCAAAGAAATCCCAGGTCTGATCTCCTTCAGAATGGACTGGTTGGATCTCCTTGCAGTCCAAGGGACTCTCAAGAGTCTTCTCCAACACCACAGTTCAAAAGCATCGATTCTTCGGCGCTCAGCTTTCTTCACAGTCCAACTTTCACATCCATACATGACCACAGGAAAAACCATAGCCTTGACTAGGCGGACCTTAGTCGGCAAAGTAATGTCTCTGCTTTTGAATATACTATCCAGGTTGGTCATAACTTTTCTTCCAAGGAGTAAGCGTCTTTTAATTTCATGGCTGCAGTCACCATCTGCAGTGATTTTGGAGCCCAAAAAAATAAAGTCTGACACTGTTTCCACTGTTTCCCCATCTATTTCCCATGAAGTGATGGGACCGGATGCCATGATCTTCGTTTTCTGAATGTTGAGCTTTAAGCCAACTTTTTCGCTCTCCTCCTTCACTTTCATCAAGAGGCTTTTTAGCTCCTCCTCACTTTCTGCCATAAGGGTGGTGTCATCAGCATATCTGAGGTTATTGATATTTCTCCCGGCAATCTTGATTCCAGCTTGTGTTTCTTCCAGTCCAGCGTTTCTCATGATGTACTCTGCATATAAGTTAAATAAGCAGGGAGACAATATACAGCCTTGACGTACTCCTTTTCCTATTTGGAACCAGTCTGTTGTTCCATGTCCAGTTCTAACTGTTGCTTCCTGACCTGCATACAGATTTCTCAAGAGGCAGGTTAGGTGGTCTGGTATTCCCATCTCTTTCAGAATTTTCCACAGTTTATTGTGATCCACACAGTCAAAGGCTTTGGCATAGTCAATAAAGCAGAAATAGATGTTTTTCTGGAACTCTCTTGCTTTTTCCATGATCCAGCGGATGTTGGCAATTTGATCTCTGGTTCCTCTGCCTGTTCTAAAACCAGCTTGAACATCAGGGAGTTCACGGTTCACATATTGCTGAAGCCTGGCTTGGAGAATTTTGAGCATTACTTTACTAGCGTGTGAGATGAGTGCAATTGTGCGGTAGTTTGAGCATTCTTTGGCATTGCCTTTCTTTGGAATTGGAATGAAAACTGACCTTTTCCAGTCCTGTGGCCACTGCTGAGTTTTCCAAATTTGCTGGCATATTGAGTGCAGCACTTTCACAGCATCATCTTCCAGGATTTGAAACAGCTCAACGGGAATTCCATCACCTCCACTAGCTTTGTTCTTAGTGATGCTTTCTAAGGCCCACTTGACTTCACATTCCAAGATGTCTGGCTCTAGATTAGTGATCACATCCTCATGATTATCTGGGTCGTGAAGATCTTTTCTGTACAGTTCTTCTGTGTATTCTTGCCACGTCTTCTTAATATCTTCTGCTTCTGTTAGGTCCATACCATTTCTATTGCGAGAGCTGGGCCGGCGCACTCAGCACGGGCCGCTTGCGAGAGCCGGGCCGGCGCACTCAGCGCGGGCCGCTTGCGAGAGCCGGGCCGGCGCACTCAGCGCGGGCCGCTTGCGAGAGCCGGGCCGGCGCACTCAGCGCGGGCCGCTTGCGAGAGCCGGGCCGGCGCACTCAGCGCGGGCCGCTTGCGAGAGCCGGGCCGGCGCACTCAGCGCGGGCCGCTTGCGAGAGCCGGGCCGGCGCACTCAGCGCGGGCCGCTTGCGAGAGCCGGGCCGGCGCACTCAGCGCGGGCCGCTTGCGAGAGCCGGGCCGGCGCACTCAGCGCGGGCCGCTTGCGAGAGCCGGGCCGGCGCACTCAGCGCGGGCCGCTTGCGAGAGCCGGGCCGGCGCACTCAGCGCGGGCCGCTTGCGAGAGCCGGGCCGGCGCACTCAGCGCGGGCCGCTTGCGAGAGCCGGGCCGGCGCACTCAGCGCGGGCCGCTTGCGAGAGCCGGGCCGGCGCACTCAGCGCGGGCCGCTTGCGAGAGCCGGGCCGGCGCACTCAGCGCGGGCCGCTTGCGAGAGCCGGGCCGGCGCACTCAGCGCGGGCCGCTTGCGAGAGCCGGGCCGGCGCACTCAGCGCGGGCCGCTTGCGAGAGCCGGGCCGGCGCACTCAGCGCGGGCCGCTTGCGAGAGCCGGGCCGGCGCACTCAGCGCGGGCGAGAGGAGCTACCCCACGTCCGAGGTCAGGGGCAGCAACCTAGAGTGCCAGGCTGCGACGGCGCAGGAACGGCCGAGAGGAGCTACCCTGTGTCTGAGGTCAGTGGCGGCCGGGAGGAGCTACCCCTCATCCGAGGTCAGTGGCGGCCGGGAGGAGACACCCCGCGTCTGAGGTCAGGGCGGCGGCCGGGAGGAGCTACCCCGTGTCCGAGGTCAGGGGCGGCCAGGAAGAGACACCCCACGTCCGAGGCCAGGGGCGGCCGGGAGAAGCCACCTTGCGCCCGAGGCCAGGGGTGGTGACCCGGAGGAGCCACCCTGAGCCCGAGGCCAGGGGCGGCAGCTGGGAGAAGCCACCCACGCCCGAGGCCACGGCCGGCGGCCGGGAGGAGCAACCCGAGGAGCAGGGGCTGCGCAGGCGCAGGAGGGCCTAGAGGAGCTGTCCCACGTTGAAGGTCAGGAACTGCGGCGGTAAGGAGATACCCCTCGTCCAAGGTAAGGAGCAGCCGTGAAGAGACAACCCACGCCCAAGGTAAGAGAAACCCAAGTAAGATGGTAGGTGTTGCAAGAGAGCATCAGAGGGCAGACACACTGAAACCATACTCGCAGAAAACTAGTCAATCTAATCACACTAGGACCAGGGCCTTGTCTAACTCAATGAAACCAAGCCATGCCTGCAGGGCAACCCAAGGCGGGCGGGTCATGGTGGAGAGGTCTGACAGAACGTGGTCCACTGGAGAAGGGAATGGCAAGCCACTTCAGTATTCTTGCCTTGAGAACCCCATGAACAGTATGAAAAGGCAAAATGATAGGATATCAAAAGAGAATCTCCCCAGGTCGTTAGGTGCCCAATATGCTACTGGAGATCAGTGGAGAAATAACTCCAGAAAGAATGAAGGGATGGAGCCAAAGCAAAAACAATACCCAGTTGTGCATGTGACTGGTGATAGAAGCAAGATCCGATGCTGTAAAGAACAATATTGCATAGGAACCTGGAATGTCAGGTCCATGAATCAAGGCAAATTGGAAGTGGTCAAACAAGAGATGGCAAGGGTGAACGTCGACATTCTAGGAATCAGCGAACTAAAATGGACTGGAATGGGTGAATTTAACTCAGATGACCATTATATCTACTACTGCGGGCAGGAATCCCTCAGAAGAAATGGAGTAGCCATCATGGTCAACAAAAGAGTCCGAAATGCAGTACTTGGATGCAATCTCAAAAACGACAGAATGATCTCTGTTCGTTTCCAAGGCAAACCATTCAATATCACAGTTATCCAAGTCTATGCCCCAACCAGTAATGCTGAAGAAGCTGAAGTTGAACGGTTTTATGAAGACCTACAAGACCTTGTAGAACTAACACCCAAAAAAGATGTCCTTTTCATTATAGGGGACTGGAATGCTAAAGTAGGAAGTCAAGAAACACCTGGAGTAACAGGCAAATTTGGCCTTGGAATGCGGAATGAAGCAGGGCAAAGACTAATAGAGTTTTGCCAAGAAAATGCACTGGTCATAGCAAACACCCTCTTCCAGCAACACAAGAGAAGACTCTACACATGGACATCACCAGATGGTCAACACCGAAATCAGATTGATTATATTCTTTGCAGCCAAAGATGGAGAAGCTCTATACAGTCAACAAAAACAAGACCAGGAGCTGACTGTGGCTCAGATCATGAACTCCTTATTTCCAAATTCAGACTTAAATTGAAGAAAGTAGGGAAAACCGCTAGACCATTCAGGTATGACCTAAATCAAATCCCTTATGATTATACAGTGGAAGTGAGAAATAGATTTAAGGGCCTAGATCTGATAGACAGAGTTCCTGATGAACTATGGAATGAGGTTCGTGACATTGTACAGGAGACAGGGATCAAGACCATCCCCATGGAAAAGAAATGCAAAAAAGCAAAATGGCTGTCTGGAGAAGCCTTACAAATAGCACTGAAAAGAAGAGAGGCGAAAAGCAAAGGAGAAAAGAAAAGATATAAGCATCTGAATGCAGAGTTCCAAAGAATAGCAAGAAGAGATAAGAAAGCCTTCTTCAGCAATCAATGCAAAGAGATAGAGGAAAACAACAGAATGGGAAAGACTAGAGATCTCTTCAAGAGAATTGGAGATACCAAGGGAACATTTCATGCAAAGATGGGCTCGATAAAGGATAGAAATGGTATGGACCTAACAGAAGCAGAAGATATTAAGAAGAGGTGGCAAGAATACACAGAAGAACTGTACAGAAAAGATCTTCACGACCCAGATAATCATGAGGATGTGATCACTAATCTAGAGCCAGACATCTTGGAATGTGAAGTCAAGTGGGCCTTAGAAAGCATCACTAAGAACAAAGCTAGTGGAGGTGATGGAATTCCAGTTGAGCTGTTTCAAATCCTGAAAGATGATGCTGTGAAAGTGCTGCACTCAATATGCCAGCAAATTTGGAAAACTCAGCAGTGGCCACAGGACTGGAAAAGGTCAGTTTTCATTCCAATCCCAAAGAAAGGCAATGCCAAAGAATGCTCAAACTACCGCACAATTGCACTCATCTCACACGCTAGTAAAGTAATGCTCAAAATTCTCCAAGCCAGGCTTCAGCAATATGTGAACCGTGAACTTCCAGATGTTCAAGCTGGTTTTAGAAAAGGCAGAGGAACCAGAGATCAAATTGCCAACATCTGCTGGATCATGGAAAAAGCAAGAGAGTTCCAGAAAAACATCTATTTCTGCTTTATTGACTATGCCAAAGTCTTTGACTGTGTGGATCACAATAAACTGGAAAATTCTGAAAGAGATGGGAATACCAGACCATCTTGAGAAATCTGTATGCAGGTCAGGAAGCAACAGTTAGAACTGGACATGGAAAAACAGACTGGTTCCAAATGGGAAAAGGCAAGTTTAAGGCACTCATATTAGTACTTAGCAGTTTTCCTGGTGCCTCAGTCTGTAAAGGATCTGCCTGAAATGCAGGAGACATGGGTTTGATCCCTGGATCTGTAGATCCCCTGGATAAGGGAATGGCTACCCACTCCAGTATTCTTGCCTGGAGAATTCCATGGACAGGGGATCCTGGTGGGCTACAGTCCACAGGGTTGTAAAGAGTTGGACACAACTGAGACAGAAGAATTATACAAAAAAGATCTTCATGACCCAGATAACCACGATGGTATGATACTCACCTAGAGCCAGACATCCTGGAAGGGAAAGTTAAGTGGGCCTTAGGAAGCATCACTATGAACAAAGATAATAGAGGTAATGGAATTCCAGTTGGGCTATTTCAAATCCTAAAAGATGATGCTGCGAAAGTGCTTCATTCACTATGCCAGCAAATTTGGAAAACTCAGCAGTGGCCACAGGACTTCAAAAGGTCAGTTTTCATTCCAATCCCAAAGAAAGGCAATGCCAAAGAATGATCAAACTATGACACAGTTACACTCATCTCACATGCTAGTGTTGGAGAAGGAAATG
Source organism: Oreotragus oreotragus (assembly GCA_006410675.1). Lineage (NCBI taxonomy): Eukaryota > Metazoa > Chordata > Mammalia > Artiodactyla > Bovidae > Oreotragus > Oreotragus oreotragus. Next base: position 39,184 of record SJYX01002533.1, read on the forward strand.
GCAACCCACTCCAGTGTTCTTGCCTGGAGAATCCCAGGGAAGGGGAGCCTGGTGGGGTGCCATCTGTGGGGTCGCATAGAGTCGGACACGACTGAAGTGACTTAGCAGCAGCAGCAGCACATGCTAGCAGAGTAATGCTCAAAACTCTCCAAGCCAGACTTCAACAGTACGTGAACTGTGAACTTCCAGATATTCAAGCTGGACCAGAGATCAAATTGCCAATAACCATTGGATTATCGAAAAAGCAGGAGAGTTCCAGAAAAACATCTACTTCTGCTTCATTGACTATGCCAAAACCTTTGACTGTGTGGATCACCAGAAGCTGTGGAAAATCATTAAAGAGATGGGAATAACAGAGCACCGGACCTGCCTCTTGAGAAATCTGTATGCAGGTCAGGAAGCAGCAGTTAGAACTGGACATGGAACAACAGACTGGTTCCAAATAGGAAAAGGGGTACGTCAAGGCTGTATATTGTCACCCTGCTTATTTAACTTCTGTGCAGAGTACATCATGAGAAAC